>JAVQJF010078946.1:0-39888 GCA_036023855.1 Gadopsis marmoratus | reverse complement strand
CCCCCCCCCCCCCCCCCCCCCCCCCCCCCCCCCCCCCCCCCCCCCCCCCCCCCCCCCCCCCCCCCCCCCCTCTTGGAGACATGCATAAAGGCCGTGCGATAACAGGGCTGAAGACAATGCTGGATGTGCTCCTGTGGCACCACCTCAGCCGATAAGCTGGATGTCAGCGTGGTGCAGTCTCGATGCTTCAAATCAAGGTCGATGTGAATTGCAGCAGCAGGATAATATTGCTTCCAGATGGTGAAAACATCAGTATATTCACTATATATATGTGTGTGTGTGTGTGTGTGTGTGTGTGGAAGGAGTCAGCTCCATCACTGCGTGTTATATGCGCAGGAAAACCATATATCCGATTATCTTATCGATATTCAGGCAGATGGGAATGCGGCGTCCACTTGTGGGGAAACCGGAGAAACCACAACAACCCTCCTGCAGCTGCGGCAAAAGTTCGGCGCAATGGCTTTATGAAATACCACGACAAGGGCAGGGCGTGAAATCTTAAACCTCAATACAAGCCTATTAAGAACCTTATTGTTTTCAATTAGCACTTCAGCACCATGGAGAGGTCATGATTAGGTCCGCGTGTTATACTGTCTGGGGGGGTGGATTAGGTTTTTGTACTCATAATAATCTCAGTTGCATTATCATCTGATCAACGCCGTGAACGGTTGGGATTTATTGTGTTTAGTGTGTTAAAGCCAGTTGGGCCACAAGCTCAGCCCGTTCGTGTTCAGAAGAGGGTGTTGACATGTTTAGACTGGACGGGTATCAGACCCTACATTCAGTACTAGTCAAGTGATACAGCCTTTATTACCAGCTTGAGAGCAGCAGCATCACATTTCCGGGGCTATTTGGGTTTTATTTAGTTTAAAATCAAAATAGAGATTCAATATGAGCTATTGAGGCTCTTTGTTTCTTTTGCTGAATTGGTTAATTGTCTTTATAATTTCCTTATGTTGGTGTCACATGTTTGCAGGACAGGGTTTGTGTATGACTGCAACTAACCACATCTTCAGTATCAGTAAATCCACCAGTTACTTCGGTGATTAATCGATTACTGTCTATAGAATGTCAGAAGATAGTTAAAAAAAATTGTTACAACTACAAGTATTTCACATTTGAGAGGCCGGAAACCAGTGAATTTTGGTATTTTGAAAAAAAAGACTTAACCAACCCGTTATCAAAATTGTTGCAGATTAATTTTCTGTCAATCATCTGATCAGTTCTATAGCTATAGTACAGTATGACCTAGTTTGATTTGAACAGTGTCATGGTTGGTATATTTTATTGTTTGTTTTTGTTTGGCTCCTTTAACAACCAAAAGACTCAAAAGAGAGACAGAGAAGAGCGCAAAGAAATTAGTTTTCCACCAGCGGTGTTTGCATTCTTATTGAACTGTGTCATTACCTATTCATTTGCCAATAGGTGGGATGCTGTGTTGTTCCTTATTCCAGGGCAAACAGCCATTCAGAGATGCTATTCAGAATAATGTACTATTCCACAAACAGTTTCCTCAGAGGACATAAGTCATGGATCATACATCTGGTACCCACACTAACCACATAATTTAAATGTTTCAGAGATGAGTTTGTAAGTGAGGGTATAATTTAAGTAGAAAAAGTAACAATGATTTTACAGAAAGAAAAACACCACATGCTACTGGCCTGACTCACTTACAGCTTTCCTGTTCTGCAGGACGTCAATACAAAATTAGAGCAGACGCAATAAAGCAAGATGACAGATAACAAACAACATCAGCAGTCAGCACAGACAAAAGGACTGAGATGGCGCATGTGGGTGTTAGATGGTGTAGAAGTAATAGATGGATGTGCATTATCATGACTTTAATAAGTGGCTAGTGTCTGTCCTTGAAGTGGGATTGATTCTGTGTTCCTTAAAGTGTGACTCAGAGATGTTTGCTCTGATATAACAGCGGATCTCATTCCAAATGTTTATGTGTGGAAAACAATCATTGATCATATGTTGTTTCAATCTGTATAGTGTGAAGTGCTTGAGAGATGCACTGGGGATGTGTTCTTGGGTT
This sequence comes from Gadopsis marmoratus, assembly GCA_036023855.1. Taxonomy (NCBI): domain Eukaryota; kingdom Metazoa; phylum Chordata; class Actinopteri; order Centrarchiformes; family Percichthyidae; genus Gadopsis; species Gadopsis marmoratus. Next base: position 37,844 of record JAVQJF010078946.1, on the reverse strand, counting down.
TTATTGTGATAGCTTACAGAGAAAACAAGGGAAGAGGTTGTTTTGTAGCTGAAACTGATTTTAATGACTAAACACTTTGTGTATTTATGGAAGAAAGATGGTCATGACCTTAAACCTTCTACAGAATAGGTTGGATCCAGTGAAGAAATTTGACATGATTCATGTAAATTGTCATATAAAACGTAATATTTGTTCAATGGTTTTTCTGGTTGTATGTGAAAAAACAGCAGCAGATTGTGGTGTGAGTATGAATGTGCTGTTGAAGAAGAGAGTATAATGCAAGCATCTCATAAATCTAATTTTAGTTATTTATTAATGTTCACAGGGTTGAGGGGAGTGGGCTTACAGGGCCAGTTATGGCTCATGGAAAAAGGCCAGGAACCATTTCCAAAACATTGTCTCCCAGCCTTCTACCCTGCTCCGGTCCACAGCTCAGTAAACAGAGCCAAGACGAACAGCAAGGTTTGGCGAGGGAGGCATCCGAGCAACCACCGTGTACCTTGAAGGATGATAACAATGACCAGCTGACTCCTCCTGTCCCTGCAAACCACTATTACATGAGTTGTGACCCTAGTCCTGAGGACATGGAGGACAACTGCTCTGAGTACGACAACGTGAGCTCTGATGTTGAGCAGGACTATGATCAGGCGCTGCATTTAAACAGAGAGGGCGTTGTGGACATGAGGTACTACAAACAGTACTGTCCTGAGGATGGCTATGTAAAGCATGCAGTAGGTGATAATATTAATGAGAACAGCTGTGCTGTTGACCAGTTCACTCCCAGGCCTCATCATAGCACAGAAACATGTGAGGCATCACAATCAGACACCAAGCCTCACAAGATGGCCCGTCGCTTTAGGTCGCATTGTGCCCCAAATGCTGGGGATGAAGTAGAGGGGGAAGTGGAAAAGGGCCAGGAGAACAGGTTCTTCTTCAGTGATGGGGATGAGATAGAAGAGGTGCTGGATGGGGCCAAATTTATAGAGGATTTAGACGAGACAGAGAACAGTGTTCAAACTCTTTATCAGGACAATGAGAATGAAAGAATTAGAAAGGGAGGTGATGAAAGGGAAAGAGAAGATTACACTCGAGTCGCAAGAAACCGTAATATCCCAGGAGCCAGTAAGAAGTGTGAGTCATCTCAAACGGGTTCAAAGGAGAAAGAGAGGCAGGGTAAAGGACGAGGGAGGAGGGGAACAGGAGAGGACATTGAGCATATTGTCTCTGGGATCAAAGGATGCGCGACCAACAGCGATGAACAGCGTCCAAAGACATCGTCAAAGGACGGCAAAAAAGCTGCTGTGCGGACCAAAGCTAGGTCTCTTTCCAGTAAGCAACATCCTCCTCAGCCACCTCGTCGTTCCCATGCTCAGTCGCCTGCCGACACCCAGAAGGCCCAGCCCCGTAGAGAGACTCCTCCGGTTCCCAGACCCAGTCCCTCCTCTGCTAACAGCCGGGAGAGCGAACCCAGGGCTATCAAACCATCCCTGGCTCCTCACACACCCGAGCAGCAGAGGGAGCCTCTTGAGGAGAGGCAGAGACGGCCAGAGAAACCCCAGCAGGTAACCAGTGCAAATAGGGCAGCTCTTTGTCAGCTCTCATCCCATGAGGCTTGTGTTTGTTAATGTTTCTGCACAATCTACCATCTCTGTATCCCAGAGTGAATTAAGTAAGATTTTAATTACATGCTTTGCCACAAATAGTCTTTGTCGCCTTTTCCCCATGGGGTTGTCATCTACACAGGACAGCAACAAAACATTTAACCTGACTTGCCAAAGTTAAAACAGATGTTTGTACACAACAGGATGAGAAGCCAAGCACAGCTGTGATACCCGAGGACGTGCCAGAGCAGCCAAGGAGCCCTCAGTGTCCAGAGCATGTCCCTGCAGAGGAGGGCAACACACCCAAGGTGAAGGCTTATTATACATAGCTAAGATATCTGATTTCCCAAAGATGTGATCCAACCTCTTATTTATTTATGACCGTGTAGCTTTTGCTAACTATTCTGTCTTTTTTCATTTTTCGTTATTCACATAAAGGCTTGGCGAATGCTTTTGTATCTACTGTATATGGTATTCTCACAAATGTTTGCTGTGATAATTGCTAAAACATTTTCCATCTAAAAAATCATCTGTCTAACTTACGTTAACTTATTTTAAAGAAAACACAGGAAGCTGCTGCTTTCCCCAGCTTTGAGGATGGTAATTATCTCATAATATTCTAATAGTTCATAGTTTTTATCATACTTTCCAGAACATAACAATGTTTTACAATGAGAGACTTTTGATTTGCCGCACAGTCCCAGGTCCCTGTGAGCCAGAGGATCTTATTGATGGGATCATCTTTGCTGCTAACTACCTTGGCTGCACTCAGGTGTTGTCTGATAAAAATCCATCCAAGTCTGTCCGCATGTCCCAGGCCCATGAAGCTGTCAGTCGTATCAAGGTAATCTTCCTCTTCAGGGAGACGGTTGTTAGCATCCATTGATTTAACATTTAAAATATTCAAATCTGCCAAAGAATCTACTGCTTATGCTTTCTTCCTGTTTCTGTTTCTCCAGAATGCAGGAACAGAGTTCAAAGAAATTTGGCAACCAGATTTGCCTTATGTGCAGGAGATGTTGATTAGAATTTGATGGTGATCTGAATCTGGGGTTTTTCCCATTAGGCAAGTTGCCTTTCAAGCTTTAGCCACCAAACTAATAGAGATACACACTTGATTCCAAATCCTGAAGGTGTGTTCACAGGTTTAAGAGTCGAACTTGATGTCTCTGGGTATAACAGCAGGGCTGGCAGAGGCTTGTGCTGCCAAAGTGCCTTTTACTTTGGATTTCAATGAATTAATGTACTTGTATTGCCAGCTTACTTATTTAAGGTTAAGCCATGCAGTCAGAGTAATTTTGCTACCACACGGTGGAGCTGTTGCATGCCTTTTTTGCTCACCTGCCCATGTTAATGTTCTGATAATAGGCTGAAAGTTTGCATTGAGAGATTAAAGTACAGAAATATAAAATGTCTGATTAAAACAATATGTTATTTATTTAAAAGAGCCAAGATGAAGACTCTCAAATGATGACAGAAGTGGACCTGTTTATCTCCACCAAAGCTGTCAAAGTGCTGAATGCCGACACACAGGTTAGTAACTGTAAGATCTTTGTGTGTTGATTCAGCATCCCTTCTGTGTTTAATCACTTCAGTGGATCTATTTTCAGACATAATGAGTAATGATTGTCATTATTTTTGCTCCACAGGAGACAATGATGGACAGTGCCTTGCGTACCATCTCCTATATTGCAGACATTGGCAGTATTGTGGTTCTGATGGCACGGAGGCGCATGTCTCAGGCCTCATCAGAGGATTCCTCAGAATCTCCCGACTCTGCCAGCGAAGGCAAGAGTCAGTACAGGATGATCTGCTATGTCTTTGAGTCAGAGGATGTAAGTGTTTGCTGCTTAACTGCACATACATTTGTAATTTTGTTATAGATATTTGTTCTGTGGTCACTTGAACCATTGTGATCTTTCTCACCTCCGGGCTGGAAAGCCTTTCTGCTGAGTAGTCTTCCTCAAATGCTTCCCTTCCCACAGGCGCAGCTCATTGCACAGTCCATCGGTCAGGCTTTCAGCGTGGCCTACAGAGAATTCCTGCGAGCCAATGGCATCAACCCGACCGACTTGAGCCAGAAACAATACAGTGACATCATCAACTCCCAGGAAATGTACCACGATGACCTTGTCCATTTCTCAAACTCAGACAACTGTAAAGAGGTGCGACATTTTATTTAGCTGCAGGGGAATTGTGGATGATGATTGATGGATTTCCCTTAACATAAAAAATAAATGGCTGTACAAGAATCTCACAAATCTTTTGAATTCTGAGATGTGAAATTCAAAAAGTGCTCGAAAAGGATTAAGAAATGCTTTTATGCTGTGTTCCAGCTGTATGTGGAGAAGCAGAAAGGGGAGAGCCTTGGTGTGGTAATCGTGGAGTCTGGTTGGGGCTCCATTCTGCCTACCGTCATCCTGGCCAGTATTCTGAACGGCGGCCCTGCAGCTCGCTCTGGAAAACTCAGTGTTGGGGACCAGATTATGTCCATCAATGACACCAGCCTGGTGGGGCTGCCACTTGCCACCTGTCAGGGCATCATCAAGGTACGGAGAATATCACACACCTCCAGTTTTCACATGCTCATTGTTTATTCAGTCTTAACTCAAATATAGGAATCAGGGAATGGCACAATGGCTTAATGGCTGGCACTGCCACCTCACAATAAGAAAGCATATCTCCATTCCTTTGTGGGTTTCTGGCCACCTTCAAAGACTTTCTGGTCAGTTAAACTGGAGACTCTAAATTTCTTGTAGGTTTGGATTTAATTGCCTTTAGACCTGTGATGGACTGGTGACCTGTATTTTGTCCCCCCTGCTTTCTGCTCATTGCTTACCAAGATATGCTACAGCCTCGATGACCCTCTAAAGGATTAAGTAGGTAGACAAAACAATTAATCAATAAATGTTTGACTTAATCATGAAATCAACATCCTAAATGAGTTATTCCAGCCACACAATCATGCAGTGACACACTGAAACTCCACACAAGTTCTTAACAAAACATGTAAAGATGAAGCTGAAAATAATTATAGGACATAAATATATACTTTCATTTTGAAAAAAGGCTGAATAATTTCCCAAATTTTAGCAAACACTACTCAAACAGGAGTAAATAGTGCACTAGTAAGTATTTAGCAGGACGATGTATGTGGGATTGAAACAAACTCACCTGTAGTGCCCATGATTAAATTTTTTTTTTTGGACACCAATGAAACTTTATGCCACAGAGGAACATGCTATGGCAAGCATTGGCTACAGGTTGTAGTAGGATACATTCATTGTTGGTTTGGGCTTTTTCTTGAGTGGACATGTTACTGTAACAATGTGTTTTCCTGTTTTCTTTCGGACATGGTCCAGGGTCTGAAGAATCAGGTGAAGGTAAAGCTGAGTATTGTGAGCTGCCCTCCTGTTACCACCGTCCTCATCAAGAGACCTGATCTCAAGTTCCAGCTTGGTTTCAGTGTGCAGAATGGCATCGTGAGTAAGCCCTTGTTAGTATGAAGCATGCCACTAAAGTTTAGGTTGAGGCTCAAAATGAATGGTTGGCAACTTCTGAAGAGCACCACTGTTTTTAAAAGAGTGAGGGTTGTGATTTATCCTTTGTCGTTCCTAATAAAATGTCTTTTTCACATCCTCAGATCTGCAGTCTGATGCGAGGTGGCATCGCTGAGCGAGGCGGTGTTCGTGTTGGCCACAGAATCATTGAAATAAATGGTCAGAGTGTTGTTGCCATGGCGCACGAGAAAATTGTTCAAACCCTGTCTGTCTCAGTGGGTGAGGTAAGAACTCCTCGTGCAACAAGATGGCAATTTTCACTCATTACTGCACCACACAAATCACTGTACAAGGCCATTTAAAGATATACGTACAGATTAGATCAGTTTTTCGTAGATTGTTTAAAGGCCCAGATTCACAAATCATATCCTTATCTACACAAAAAAATTTATGAAGTTATTTTAAAAGTTTGGCATCTGAGAAATGCGCTTATTCACTTTCTTGCCGAGGGTTAGATGAGAAGATCTATAACACTCTCATGCCTGCACAGAAAATTTGAAGATACCAGCAGCAGCTTTTTAGCTTAGCATAAAGACTGGAAACACGGGGAAACAGCTAGCCTGGTCCTGTGTGAAGGTAATAAAATATGCCTACTTATATCTTCATTGTTAAATCCGCACAAAAGCTGAAGTGTAGAAACGACCGGTTGTGCTTTTACGGAGGGGTTATGTACGGAACTATTTCATTGCCAGGATCAGTGAGTTCCTGGAGTCTCTGCTGGTAGCCTGGCAACCTCACTGTGACGACAAGATTGTTCTGGCCCAAGAAAAAGTCCAGCACATAACCCTCTGTAAAACCACATTGTGCTGTTTTTACATTTCACACAAGCACAATTCTTTTTTACCTTTGGACAAAGCCAGGCTAGCTGTTTGATCCTGTTTCCAGTATTTTAACTAAGCGAAGCTAACCTCCTGCCTGGTGTAGCCTCACATTTATTAAACAGATGTTAGAGTGGTGTCAGCCTTTTCATCTAACTCTTGGCAAAAGCGTGATAAAGTGTATTTCCCAAAATGTCGAACCATTCCTATCCATTTGTAGATTGAAGGAAATTAACCTGGCTCTTATAGTCAACAGTTCATAATACACAACAATGCAAATGTTCTAATTTATGGCCAGGCAAGTTTACCATACGCATACCTTGCACATTTTGCCAGCTGATGCGATGATGATATAAGATTTTGTATTTGTGTTTTCCCAAATTCTCCCAGTATATATCTCCATTAAAGCCATAACAGCTTATTATTTGTCAGTAATGGATCCGAGGTCTCTTCTGTCTCTCCGGTTGGCAAAGGGAGTAAATTAGGCCCTGATTTAAGTGATGTGATTATGACTGTGCCTCTTTAAATGGGGCTCGTGAGTTGACAGTGTAATCGTACCCGCTGCTCCCATCTCTGCCCCTCTGCCAGATCAACATGAAGACGATGCCTGCTGTGATGTTCAGACTGCTGACAGGACAGGAGACTCCTCTCTACATATAGAGACCCTGCATGGATCAGCCCACTGTAGTTCTGCATGTCTGGCTTTGTGGAGGTGGTGGACAGATGATGGACAGGTGGCTCAGTGGGACGAGGAGAATTTATTTTTCTATCATTTTGTTTTTTCGGCCTCTTGTTGCAATGCTGTAAAGAACATCCAGTTCTCATTTTCAGGTTTTATCTTGAATTACATTGTCATAATGGCCTTACAATGTGAATACTCTGTCTGTAGTACTGTACGTGAGTTTCTGGTGTGTGATGAGAAGTAGCTTTAAGGTCATGATTATTTTCTTATGAAGAGATAAATTAGTACATTTATTTTTTATTTAGTCATTTTTATAATGTGTATGGGGTTTAAAAATGTACTTTTACTGTAAATACTTTGGATTACTCGAGGACTTGGTTGGGAAGGCCATATTACTCCTACAGTATATGCATGTTATTATGAGGAATTACTGACCAGGGATTCATTCTCAATCTGACATGATAATCTATTACAGTAAGTATTAAAATAGGATAATAATATGCTATACAAAGGCACTAAACTATGTGTATTATGGTGACGCTGAAGGCCAAAGACACACCTGTGTTTCAAAGACATACAGTATGGGTGATCATTACCTTTACCAGAGCGTGCAGTACAAGAATGTATCAAAATATACATTGCTGAATGAATGTAATGCTATAACACACTAAGAATACAATCTCACTGCTGAATGCTTGTTGTTGTTGTTTGTTTTGTTTGTATTTTATTGAGGTCTTAATGCAAAAAAGTACAGACAACATAGTACAAGTACATTTGCCTGGATGAGAGACAAATCTTGTTGGATTTATTTGGATCTCAGAAGCCGTGAAAGAAGAATACTTCAATCGATGACACAAATTAAACCACGTATCGTTGCCATGGCAGTTTGCATGACTCGCAAGAAATCCTAAAGAGACTATCAGACATCAAAGTGATCAATATCAAACTAACAATTATTTTGGCTCATCTTTCATTTCTAATGAAAAAAACAACAATGACAGACCTATAATCCATACTGATCACATTTTGTGTGGATCCCATACAACTTTATATATTGTACTTACAACTATTGCAACACGACACTGAGCTTTACAAATACAACTATATACAGTTCAATTATTTACAACATCTACAGACTCTTAATTAAAACAGGTGTGAAATTAGACACTAAATCTGTAACACATTCAGCAAAAATATTGTATATAATACAAGTACTGGCTGGAGAAGCTCCCTGAGGGAAACCTTCATATATGTTCCTAAAACACAGAAACAAAATGATAACAGTCAATGAGCAGCAAAGGCAGGAATCATATTATTAACTGATATATGGACATAAATGTGCAGCACTTTGGATTCAGGATGCTGTGGTGGCCATAATAGCAGTGATTCATTTTATTATTATCTTGCATCCCTTATTAATACTGCATTGGCCACTTTTTTCAAATGTCCTAAAGTAGAATTGAATATGTATTTTGCAAGAATAAAAAATGGCTAAAGTATTTCCCTCTCAGTGTCACCAACTTACCACCTTGACTGTTGATGTCAATGGTGAAATTGTCACTCCATCAAGGAAAACTGAATTCAGGTAGCCCTCCCCATAAGAAACATCCTCATCTTCATAACTGTCGACGCCGACGCTGAAAGCCTCCTTTATCTTCTCTGGTATCAGAAAGTTCAACATCACCACCAGAATCCCAATGCTGGTGCACAGCACACCTGTAAATGTTTTTCTGTTAGTAGAAATCACCACCCTTCAGTAGGCTTTGTGCACCGGTTTTGAGTTACAAAACATAGCAAATGAATGTGCGGCTTCTTATCTTTACCTGTAGCCAGAGCCAGCCAGAATGAATGGCTGTACTTGGTTTCAAAGGAGTCAGCTCCTATGGAGAAAACACACTGTGGCACGTTCATGATGGTGGAAAAGGAGGCCATGGAGAAGAAGATGAAGGCAGCGGTAGCCATCATCATGTACCCAGCGTACAGAATGACCGGCATAGAGAAAAGGATATTGGCGAGCATCCAGCAGCAAAACGCCGTCCTGTGGAATTGTGCAGCCATTTTGATTTCTGCTACTTTTAACAACCATCTGCTAAAACTGACAGTACACTAACACAACTTCAAACTGTAAGCAGTTATTTATTGTGTTACCAGAGGGTTGCGGCGGCATATCGTCCAGAGTATCTGTACTGAAAGATGAGTCCACATGTGCTACTCTGGGTGAATTTCTCAGCAATGTACAGGATGGGGTTGGGTAAACCTTTCTCCAGAGCTTCCTCATACTCCTCTTCAATAGTGCCATGCCAGCTGAACATCTCGTTGTAGTCAATGGTCTCATTGAACTGTACAACAGGATTCCCTAAGAGAGAAAAGTGGGGCAAATGTATGTACATGCAGTATTACAGATGTGCCTAAAATTCATATTCAAGATAGATTTTTAAAAAACCCCTTATATTAAAACACTCATAATAGAATACTGGCATGTTATCCCACAACTGGAGTTGTAGATTTTACTTTTTATGACAGAACTTGCAGGAATATTTGATCAGACTATTGAATCAACATTGTTAAAATAATTAAAGCCGCCAGTATGAGTGAGTGTACAGTATTGTACATTAAATCTACACACAATAGCAGCAACAGTGACTCACCCTTTAGTGTAACATTAATGCCGTGCAGGCCAACATGCAGGCCGATCTCGGCGTTAACCACTGCGCTGCTGAAAGACTTGTAGGTGGCATTAGTGGTCATTCTGGCCTCAGCCCAGTCATTAGTAAAGTTCAGCGCTGTAGACAATAAAGGACGCAAAGGAAGAATGATGGTGGCTGGAAAAGGACAATCTGGGATTTATTTTCAACAAAAATGATAAGAATACTAAACTCACCCACTATGACTACGCCTATGAACAAGCTGATAATTATTCTGAACATCCAGAATAGCCTCTGACGGGAAGAGAAAGAGCAAAATCCAGATTATTTCAGGCGCATTGAATAAGAAAGGAGAGCACAATTAAATGAAAGCACTGAAATGCGACGTTGTCATTATTTAGCACTTTCAAAAACCATCAAGCACAGAAGGAGACGACGGTTATGAGGTTTTGTGATGTGATTGCAGTGAGTAATAGTTTATCATTTTTGGTTGCACTCACCGACTTCCCTCGTATCCCTGGCAGAATGAGAAGAAGACTGACTGCCAGCACAAGGAAGACCAGAATAATGGTGAGCAAGCAGCCACTGAAGATGAAGGAGGTCCTTTGTAGAGGGTAGAATGGGTAAATGTCATCGTAGAAAGTCATCTTAGCTCCGGATCTTATGGACACAGCTGAGACTAGACAGTGTAACAGAGAAGACAGTGTTAGTTGTGGGGTTCTCAGTTTCCTCCAGATGCAGAGATAGCACCTCTTTTCCCTTACAGTAGATGAGGGATAAGGGATGGGGCATTATTACTACTGTGTAACATGGCGCATGATTAAGCACGACCTTATCTGACTTATGTAGCCTAAAACCATCTAACATTCCCTGGCTCGGTGTGTCTTTACTGCAAAGACATAAAGGCATCTGCATAATGCACAAAAGCCTGCAATTCTATACATCCAGGTGACCACTTCAGTTCGCGTAATGTAAATAGGTGCTCTTGGTTTGGCCCCATGCTAATTTGAATGCACTCATTTGAACCTAAGTGAGAAGAAAAGCCTCAAATTAAACAGAAAGTCTAAAAATCCAAAAGATCTTTCTTACCCGAAAGTTGAAAGACGAGGACTAAAGAAGAAGACAAGTGTGGATGTTGAGGGAACATACACTTCTTTTATACCACCGGACCCCTTTGTGTCACTGAGGTGGAGGATGCATTTACTGGAAAGCTGTGGAAAAAGAGGTGTGATCGGAAATGATGACCATTCCCGTTTGGACAGCACAGGTCACATGCAGTTTGTGAAAAGGTGTGCAACACATGTTGGCTTTAGTATTGCACCATCCCTCACCTGCGCCACTTCTCCTGCACTACATTTCAGCCTCTACAGTGGGTAAGACTCAACTATCTCATCTTCTCCTAATCAAATACAAAGTGATAAAGGAAACTGGACATCGGCTGCAGTCTGCAAGACGAAACGCGCCGCAGCTTTGTAAAGTTTAGCTGTTCGGTTCAGGCAGGCAAGAGGCGTCAGCCGTCGCGTTAGAATACCTGGCGTTTCTTTCTAAACCAACAAAGTATGTTACATGGAAATGTAATAGTAAACGTCAGTTACCGTCCCCGTGTCGTTTCAGGAGCCCTTCACACCTCTTGTCTGCGGACTGAGCATCGCTCGCATCAATGGATTTGCGTAAACGGGTTTGGAGCATCTGTGCAGTGCTTGGCTTGGTGCTCTGTGTCAGTGGACGTGAGTAGACGGTCAGGTGCACTTCATGTTCAGAGCCACTCGACTCCGTTAAAGAAACGCTGTTTGCACACGTGTCTTGAGCAGGTTCGCGCTGTGAAATAGCCTGGGAGGTTCCGCGCTGTGACGGCTGGTACAACAGCTTGGGATACCCCCGGCGCGGAGCAGTCGGTAAGTCACACAGCTGCCAGAGTGAGCGGCGGCAGCAGCAGCAGCAGCCTGCCAACACACCTGGCCACAGCTCTGTGTTTGTGCCCGCGCAGGTTCTCACCTTGTGCGCCTCGTGCCCGCGCATTACTGGGACGGAGTCTACCAGCCGGTCCAGGAGCCGCTGCTGCCAAACCCCCGCAGACTGAGCAGCCTGCTGGCCGAGGGGCCCTCTGGCCTGCCCTCAACACGCAACCAGACCGTGCTGTCTCTGTTCTTCGGTAAATACATAATGCGTGATGTTGCACTGAAGTGGGGGAAGAAAAAAAAAAGGTGACATGACCCAAACAGAACATTTGTTGTGAGGATGATGTTCTCCAATCCATGTCTTGGGTGCAACACAGGTGTATTATTTTAATATTATCATTAAAGACGATTTTGTGTCAGGTGTTGCTGATACCAAACCAATAATTGTCAAGATATTCATCTGAACTGTGTATGTCAATGAAGTGTTCAAATAATGACTTATATTTATTTTTACTTGTTAGGTTATCATGTGACTTTTGAGATTTTTGACTCAAGAACTCCTGGGTGTCCACCTGAGTTCATGAACATCCCAGTCCCAAAGGGCGACCCTGTCTTTGACCCTACTAACACTGGAACAGTCCTGCTGCCCTTCCAGAGAGGACCATGGGACAAAGAGTCCGGCCAGAGTCCCAGTAACCCTCGCACACAGGTGCTGATAACTGACTCTTATCCATCACATGAAGTAACACGTTTGTAAATGTTATTGCAGCCTCCAGAAACCAGTCAGTAAATGTGAATAGTAAGTTAAGAAATGTAACTCTTTGCACTATGTTACCCTACATTTCCCTTTCCTGAAGTGCAATAATTTAAGAAAAACAAATACAACACATGCAGGTGAACTTGGTGACAGCGTGGGTGGATGGCAGCTCCATCTATGGCCCCTCCACGTCCTGGTCTGACTCCCTGAGAAGTTTCTCTGGAGGGCTCTTGACTTCGGGCTCTGAGTGGAACATGCCAAATAAAGGAGCAGGACACAGTTTCATGTGGAGCGCCGCTGACCCCTCTACAGGGGATCATGGATCCGATGGCCTTTATGGTGAGACATGTTATTCTTTATACCTCAGCTCTGACCTGCACCAAACACTGTTCACAAAGAATGAATTTCATTGTCTGCTATGGAGCAGACAGCGGTGTTTATATCATCGGGGGCCTATTCTAGATATGTCAGGGGAGCCACACAGGGCCACTAAACTGACTCCTACTGTATGTCATTGATTTAAGGGACAGTTCACTCAAAAGCACAGTCAAACATAATTTCCTCCTTACCTGGAGTGCAGAACGTCCAAAGACATAGTTAAGTGTGATTTGTTGAAGGTATGTTGACTGGTGCTCAACCCAAAGCAATAAAGCTCAGTGCCATTTAATTTATGGCCTTTCAAGTCCCCAAACTCAACAGTAATGTCTCTTTCCAAGTAGTATGACACAGTTGGTATCCCAGCTTCTCCTTAAAACAGCAATTTCCAGTGAAAGGAGGTCATTATGTTTGGAAACTGATGCTGCTTTTGAGTTTTTCAGATGTAACTTTGCAACGTGTTGAGCATCGCAAACTGGTTGAGATTGCACATAGATTTTAAAAACTATACATTTTAATCATGCAGTCTCATTGAGATTAAGATCTCTTTTTCAAGAGAGACCTGCGGACAAGAAACATTCACAAGAACACAATCAGCAAACAGAAACAACACAATAAATAAGGAATTAATCAGAACAGTTACAAGACTCGTAATAACATCAGATAATACACCTTTAAAACCACCAAGGGGAATGTAATACTGTAGTTTAAATGCAGATTGCAGATGATTGCAATTCAAAGGTGCATAATACCTGAAACCAGTTCTGCAACATTGGTGCATACATGAGGGATGTCTAAGGTTAAGTAGTTTCTGGATCGTGTAGTTTCTAGATTTAAATTACATAAATCTCAGCAAATCACACCAAAACTATCTGGATGCATAGATTTCACTCAATCTAAGACGGAATATGTTTTTAATGTGTCTTTAGTTGAACTATACCTTTAAACAATCTGTAATCTGAACTGTCTTTTTCAATACTGCATGCTGCTGAAAACAAAGAATTGCACATATTATTTCACTCAGGTTCGTTCTGATCAGGGTTAAAGCCTGCAAGTCTGAGTCAAGAGAGGCCCCATCTGACGTGTGTTATGACTCTTTAATTATTGTGTAAATGGCATGTCACACTCACCACAGTTAATCCCCCTCTCTATAGCACAGAGGATGCCGTCCAGGAGTCATGAAACCAGTGTTTTGTTACTTGTGTTGTTAAAGGTGTGTAGTTATTATCTGGGGCAGAGGAGGATCTTCTCCTGTTGTCACCATGCTGTAGTCATGTCCTTAAAAACAAACAAATAAATTATCACTCCATTAGTGGTCAGATTTCCTTATCAATCAATGCACTGGGTGTGTGACACTATGCAGATAAGGTGCAGAATATTTGTGAATTTTGGGGTGTGAATTTTTTTTCTCTGTAAAAATGTTACATATACAGCCAATTCTCAGTTTCTTGAGTTGTAGCTACAGTGATGTCAATTCACATGATGGAATGGCAGAATTCCCTATAATTTGTGCTATCTTCTGTGTCCAGAGTTGGGAAATGCCTGGGCCAATGAGAACATGTTCACGGCAGCAGAGGGGATTATCTGGTTTCGCTACCACAATTATGTAGCCTCCAAACTGCATGAGGAACACCCAGAGTGGGCAGACGAAAAGCTGTTTCAAAACGCCAGGAAGACCGTTGTGGCCACATTCCAGGTAGAAGGAAACGTCTCCATGTAATCCTCTCGCTGCACAGGTGGTCATTTAATTTGCACTTTGGAAAGAGCAATGTTGCATCAACACCAGGTGGTCGTGATTTTATGGATGAAATTGATGGTTTTAGTTTAAGGTCGATGCATCATCTCTCACTTATTTGATTAGTCGAGTCTGTGCCTCTGCAAGAACTGTCCTGAACATTACTCACATGTTAATTACTTTTTTACTTCACAACTCAAAACAATAGTTAACAAAACTATTTCAAATCAAGCAATAGTTTCGGCTATATCAAATCTAAAATAGCAAGTTGCATTCATAATATAAGGCTATATAAATATATATATATATACGTATATACATATTTATATAGAAAGTGTTCAAAAAAGGAGAAATAAAAATCTGCTTGCAGTTTATATTATCATCAATCCCTGTACAATCATGATCAGTTTTAGTGTGCATTCAAAAAAGCTGCAATAACATTTATCCCCCCTATCTTTCCCACACAGAATATTGCGCTCTACGAATGGCTGCCTGGATATCTTGGAGACAAGAAGCTTCCTCCTTACCCAGGTAAGACTCAGCATGAGTGCGTGTGCGTACAAGTGGAGGGGAACAGGTAATGCACTGCTGACCACAAACCATGGTGAGGTGAGCTATCGTTGGTGGTGTTTGGCAACTATGTGCTCCGTCAGCAAAGCATCACCCTGAGTCTCCTTCTCCTGCTGAATAAGCACCCGCAGCTGAAGAAAGTTAAAGGCACAATGGTCAGATGTGCCCATCACCTTAATCACTCTTCATGTTCACAGCTGTACTGCTTTTGTTGCCTCAACTTTGACCATTCGGATGATGATATAGGGTGTTTGCATGCGTGAGGAGTGTTTATAATTCAACTTGTAGCTTATGTATTATTTATTTTCTTCTCCTTCTATTGTATTGTATTCTGATTAATCTGTATACAGGTTATCAGAAGTTTGTTGATCCAGGGATCTCTCCTGAGTTCCAGGCTGCTGCCATACGATTTGGCATCACTATGGCCCCACCTGGTGTCTACATGAGGTATTGTTCTTTTTTGCACAGTGTACAAAAATAAAAGGTCATTATGTTTAGTGGGATTTTGTTGAATGCAATATTGTCAATGTGCTGCTGTGAACAGTGTCAGACACCATCTAAAATAGAGAGTGTACTAACTATCAGATATAAAACACTGTGCATTGCCTCTCCCTTTTCCTTCAGAAACAGAACCTGCCATTTTAAGAAGGTTGTCAACATAGATGGCAGCTTATCACCAGCAATGCGTCTTTGTAACAGCTTTTGGAAACGTCAGGTATGTCATGATCTTACTTTTGGATTTTCATAAGAAAATGTACATTACACTGACTGGTGTGCTCATTTAAATACTATATGTGTTTATCACCGTGTACCTTCTCCACAGTCTACCCCTTATACAGGTTACTTTCTTTTTCATTTAATTTCTTGTAAGTAGTAGTGTAATGCCTTTTTAAATGAGAACAGGCAACAAAGTCAAATTTAGTACAATTGCTTATTTATGGTGACAGTGGAAACGTACAGAAGGAGATCAGCAGAGAAGCTCTGGCAAGATTTGACAGAGGATCTTTGTGGCTTCAGAGGCAGGATGTTCTGCCATTATTTTGTTTTACATGTATTTCTGTAGTGAAAAGCAACGTGTTGTGGGGCTGAAATCGTGAATGTTTTTACAGTCAATCAAGTCTTAAACTGAACACATTTCTCTTTGATACATTTGCGTTTCATTTTATAGTTAGTGCTTGCTTATTGAATATTAGGGATATCTATGTTCTGTTAAATGTGAGTTTTTAAAAAGGATACAGTGAGCAAATAGTTGCTGTGATGGATAATGATGGTTTCTCTACAAATTTCCTCCCCAAAGACTTAGCTTAGACTGCCTCTACTTTAAGACTAAAATATGCATTTGTATTTTGAATGGCCCCCTATTAGAGAGAGGATATATGTACTATATATGATTTAATCTGTAAATTATATATGAATGATTTTGTCACTCTGTTTTCAGAGAGTCAATGTGAAGACAAGCCAGGACATAGACAACCTCCTCATGGGCATGGCTTCCCAGATTGCAGAGAGAGAAGACAATATTGTTGTGGAGGACCTAAGAGGTTTTTAATCCTTCTTATTCACTGCCTGTGTCAGAAATTGTTTTGGGTTTTCACAGGCAAGGAGTTTGCCTTGGTGTGGTGGTGCATAACAGTCAAAGATATACAAAGTAAGAGAAAATACAAGTATCACAAAAGTCAAGCAATCATAAATTTAAAACAGAAAATAAAATCACTCATTACTCATAAACACGTATTCAGGTACTAAACTAATGTTCACTGTTCTGCTCTGATTTGCACCCTGACAGACTTCATGTATGGACCCCTAAGGTTCACCCGGTCGGATCTGGTGGCCATGACCGTCCAAAGAGGAAGAGACTTTGGCCTTCGTAGTTACAATGAGGTCAGAAAAGCTCTGGATCTACCTCCTGTGAAGACATTCGAAGACATAAATCCTGAGCTCAACAGGACCAACCCACAGGTAAAACCAAAGCAAATAATGACCAGACATGAACGGCATCAAAAGGTTCAACAGTAATCCTGTGAATTAAAGCGTGTCTTGTGTTCTGCTCCTACAGTTGTTCCACAATGTTGCAGAATTGTATAACAGAGACATCTCAAAACTGGAGCTCTTCCCTGGAGGACTGCTGGAGTCTGTGGATGGTCCAGGTCCAGTTTTCTCTGCCATAATCCTGGACCAGTTTGAGCGCATCAGAAACGGAGACCGCTTCTGGTTCGAGAACAAACAGAATGGGTAAGCCCCTCTCTGAAGGACTTTCAGAACATAAATAGCCATCATAGTATCCAATCCTACAGTATTGTATGATTTATCTCATACGGCTGTTTGTAATAATAACACTCATTCACGTGTGTGCCAGTCTTCTTACATCAGAAGTGCACTTTGGTGTGTTTTCCAGTTTGTTCACAGATGAGGCGATCCAGAAGATCCGCAATGTGACCTATTACGACGTCCTTATTGCAGTGACAAGTGCAGAAGCCACTGATATACAAAATAATGTCTTTTTCTGGAAGGATGGTAAACTATGACTCTTATATTTGATGAATAAATAAACATGGATTTCTTTGGACACAGTGATATTATATTTCATAAATGGATTAAAATTTAAAATGGATCTTTCTGTTGCCTTAGGTGACCCTTGTCCTCAACCCACACAGCTGAATGCATCAATGCTCCATCTCTGCACCAATGCTACCAAACTTAATTACTTTGATGGGAGCAAAGCTGGCTTTGGGATATTCATCATTGTTCTGTTCCTTTTTCCTGTTGGTCAGTATCATATTCACAAATCCATCTCTTTCTGCACAGCAATGATACTGGGATCACTCATCAGCAGTTTTGATTATTTTTACCTTCACAGTTAGCTTTCTAGTGGCCTGTATGGTGGCGTATCTCCGCAAGTACAGGTACAGGAAGTTCCAGAGAAGAAGAAAAGCTGGTGACAAAACAGACGAGCCAGCTGTGGGGATCACTGGTATGAAATCTGTGGGATTAAACAAGATCCTTCTAATACTTTATTTGTGTGTACCGTGTTAGTAAAAACATAACATCTATTAGTCAGATTTTACAATTGACTCACTTGTAAATAAATACAAGCTGACAGTCAGCAATTATGATTTACTGCTAAGTTGGTCTTCAGCTGCCATTATGTTTATCACATAAGCATCAACACAATTAAAAATGTGAGCTGATTATATTCACTTAAGTGTGAATATGGGGCAGGTGGATACTAATATGATTTGTATTAGCTACATCATTTACAAAACTCAACTGATAGATTACATTAAAGTCATTATAAACACTAGACAAGCTGAACTCAACTGATATCAGTTATTCACAGGTGACAGCAAACCCAAAATCCAGTCTTGCATCACTCCCCATTCTGCTCTTTGTCTCCAGCCTATGAGTGGCAGGGCCATAAAAAACCTCTGCATCCTGTCAGTATGGAGGTCGATGAGAAGAGGAGGCTGCAGGTCTTTGACAGATCTGGGTCCGCTCACCGCTGCCTCAACCTGGGCAACCAGGACTACCTAGATGTCCTTCTCTCCAACGACCGTCACCATAAAGCTCTAATGCTCAAAGTATCAAAAGAGTACGACCTGGTGAGTAGCTGCAAATCAGAGGCGGTGGTTTGCACCTTCAGGCTGTTGATCTGAAAAAGCAGCTGCAGTCTGATTCAAGTTGTAGGGAAATTTGTTTTTTTAAAACGCTGCTGCTGCATCTTGTGTAAGCATTTACAACCAAATTCTGTGTTCACGTTTAAGATTGCTTGCAGTTTAAGCATATGCAGCTTTCTCACTTATGCAGTGAAGTTGCTTCTGCTCTTATTTTTCACCTCAGCCATGCAGGCATGATTCTGCAGATGTACCTGATCTACGTCACTTTTTATCTCCCTCCAATCTCGTTTATCTCTTCCCGATGCTCCCTGTTTGCACATCCAGGTGCTGTTTTTTGATGACGAGAGCAAACGTGCAGCATTTGTCAAGCATCTACACCCAGGGGTGGCAGACATCGGGCAGAAGATTAGAGTGACGGAGATGGGAGAGGAGGAACTGCTGAAGGAGGCTTTAACCAAAGATCAGAGGGCTCAGATTGTGGAAACTTTCATTCGACACGCTTTCTCTACGGTACTTCTAGCCTCTGGATGTTTACCTCATCCTCTGCTCTGTTACATTTGCAGCAGCTTTAAGCTCGGCCACAAAATGTCGTCAATGCTTGTTTGAGGTCAAATTAGGTTGGACCGCCAAGCCAAAAGAACTAATTGTTGGTCTTGATGGTTACCTCATTGGTGATGGACATACAGTAACCTCAGTTAACGTCAGTGATATTACAAATGACACTATAGTGACATACTGTATAAGGACACTGTCCATCTGGTGCACAGGTCTTGGAAATAGAGAAGTGTGACGCTGGGGACATGAGTGGCGTTTCCAGCAAGAAGGCCAGAGAGGTTCTCCAGTGCGAGCTGACAGCGTCTGAGTTTGCTGATGCACTGGGCCTCAAATCTGACTCCTTATTTGTGAACTCCATGTTCACACTAGCTGACAAAGATGGAAACGGTTACCTCTCCTTCCAAGAGTTTTTTGATGTGATGGTTATCTTTATGAAAGGTAAAACTCACCACTCCAAAAGACTATAACTGTTTTGTGTGTCTAGCTGTGTTGTCATAAAAGCACTACTTGGTCTGGTCTAGTCATATACAGTATTATGTAATGGATGATATATGTGTTTAATCAGGGTCTCCTGAGGAAAAATCCAAACTGATGTTCTCCATGAACAACATTGGTGGAACTGGTTACTTATCAAAAGAAGAATTTGCCAGGATGCTCAGGTTTGATTGATTTTTCGTTTATTTTTCATCACTGCACCAAATCTTTTTTTCTGTCTAATGGTTCATCTTTCGCCTTTTTTGATGTGTTGCAGGTCTTTCATTGAAATCTCCAATGGTGCTCTGTCAAAGAGCCAGGCGGAGGATGGCATCAAGGCCATGCTGCAGGCCGCAGGCTTTGATGACAAGGAGAAAATCACATGGGAGGACTTCCATTTCCTCCTGCAGGACCATGAGAAGGAGCTGCAATTTGCTCAACTCAATGTCAAAGGTTGGGAAAGGTTTTGTCTATGGAGATCTCTTTTTTTACACACATTCCTCTGACCTTGTCTGATGAATTAGTGCCTCTGCTGTGTGTGCAGGGATGGAGAAAGAGGGGAAGAAGCGGATGAGTCGGGACCAGAGAGTGTCCTTCATCTGTCCAGCAAACAGGTAAGAGAACAGGGGCTCATCCAGACCACAAAAGGAACAATTGTTGCTTGTCGCTTTAAATAGAATGATCCACTTTGATGCCTTTAATTTATATATCCCAAGTGACCACACAGCTTAAAATCTTGTTAATTTTTTGTTTGCAGCAGCAGCACGACACAAGGACAGGAGATACGCAGACGGAAAAAGTGTGTTCCATTTTTTATTTTTCTGCTCATGTAAATGATAAGGAATACTAAGTAAGATAAGATGTCTGACAATGAACCAAAACTGATAAAACTCATCATCTGAGTAGAGTTTATTTTGTGAATTGGTTCATTTTCACCAGAGAAGTTTAACAGATTAGTAGTTCTGGTTGTTGTTTTACATTACTTCCTCTGTAGTTCGAGCGTCCTGAATATGGTCAAAAACCCCACAGGTAATGACAGATAGAACAAATAATATCCACTGAATAAAAACACATGGATTTGAATTATTTCAGGTTAAGTGTGAACACTCCAAATGTCTATGTGAAGCCCAAGCGTGAGCAGTACATAAGGAACCCAATCCGGCAGAAGATCCAGGAGTTCAAACGTTTCATTGAGAATTACAGGCGTCATATCGTCTGCTTCATCATCGTTTATGGCATTGTAGCTGGCGTGACTCTTGAAAGGTGTTACTGTGAGTAGAAGTCATTCTTCTCCTTCTTCCTCACTATGTCATGTTAATGTATTATAGTCCGTCTTTTCCTTTAGCACCATATTTCTCTGGTGTGAGCGTGAGCCTTTTCTGAAATAACCCTTTAGAATTGATTACAAACCTTGTTTTTCAGACTACAGTTTGCAGGCCGAATCTACAGGTATCCCTGAGACTTCAGTGGTGGGTATTGTGGTCTCCCGTGGCTCGGCGGCCGCCGTCTCCTTTCTATTTCCCTACATGCTCCTCACTGTGTGTCGCAACCTCATCACGCTGTGCCGAGAGACCTTCCTCAACCGATATATCCCCTTTGATGCTGCCATCGACTTCCATCGCTTCATGGCCATGACTGCCATCATCCTTGCAGGTTGGTAGACCGGAGGACAAAGTATTACGGTAGTAGAGGGTAATGATGGAAAGTTAATTTTTGATGTCTTCACCTGTTTACATTTTATCTGCGTGAGCTCACTCTTATTTGTATTCTGACTGTAGTTGTTCATAGTTTGGGCCATGTGGTCAACATCTACATCTTCTCCATCAGCGACCTCAGCATCCTGTCTTGTCTGTTCCCCAAAGTCTTATTCAACAATGGGTAATGTTTGAAATATCTGCCCGACGTCAGCAAATATTTGTACACTTTGCAGAGCATTATGTCAGGTGATTTACAGTATTTTTTTTCACTTTAGGTCTGAACTTCCTCAGAAGTGGTCGTGGTGGTTCTTTCAAACTGTTCCAGGTATCATAGGAAACTGATTTTAGACCTTCAGTGGCACATAGACATTCATCTGTATCTTATTTTATGCTATAATTATGTCTTTTGCTTTGCTTTGTCCTTTTCCTAGGAATAACTGGTGTCTTGCTTCTTTTTACTTTTGCATTTATGTATGTTTTTGCCTCACACTATTTCCGTCGCATCAGTTTTCGTGGCTTTTGGATCACACATTACCTCTACGTTGTCGTGTACATTCTAGTAAGTACTTTTCTGACTTCAAAATACCCCAAATGCACTCCGCAGTCAGTTGGCTTTCAGACAAGAAAGAGTTTGATTGATTGATGACGGGAGGACGTTTTACGAAATCTGTCATGATGTCTTTGTTTTCATTCAACAGACTGTTGTTCATGGCAGTTTCGCCCTGCTCCAAGAGCCCCGTTTCTATATCTACTTAATTCCACCTGCACTGCTATTCCTGCTGGACAAACTAATCAGCTTGAGCAGAAAGAAGTTGGAGATCCCAGTGGTCAGAGCTGAGCTGCTGCCTTCAGGTGACACTTAGCATCTTCTGGGAAATCACCATGGAGTATTTTAACTGTCTCATTACTCTCTGTCTCTCCTTGATTTTAGTGCTCGCAAATTGAATTGCACTTTTCCATCGTCTTCACTGAAATCACTTAATGTTTGTGCACTCTCTGCGTTTGAGTTCACACTTCCCTTGGCTGTCCTACCTGTAGGTGTGACACATCTGCAGTTCAAGCGACCTCAGGGCTTCGTGTACCGCTCAGGCCAGTGGGTTCGCATTGCGTGTCTGATGTTGGGAACAGATGAGTACCACCCATTCACACTGACATCAGCCCCTCACGAAGAGACCTTGAGCCTGCACATCCGAGCTGTGGGGCCCTGGACCAGCCAGCTTCGAGAACTCTACACAGAGGAATGCCTGCTCGAGCTTGGAGCCTATCCAAAGGCAGGCTAAAGCATTTTTTTCTGTTTAAATTCTAAAATCTGCTTCTCCATTCTTTGTCTTTTCATGACACTGACGTTCATATTTTATTTCATCCTAAGTTGTACTTGGATGGCCCGTTTGGTGAAGGCCATCAGGAGTGGACTAACTTTGAGGTGTCTGTTTTGGTGGGAGGAGGAATTGGAGTTACCCCATTCGCCTCCATCCTCAAAGACCTGGTGTTCAAGTCCTCCATCAAGTCCAAGATTCAGTGTAAAAAGGTGCTGCTTAAAACCTACAGGACATTTTGTCTTGAATCCCTCAGTGAAGCATGATTTTTTTGTGCAAGAAGCTCACTCTATAAACAATCTCTTGAAGGTGTACTTCATCTGGGTGACACGAACACAGCGTCAGTTTGAGTGGGTGTCAGACATCATCAGGGAGGTGGAGGAGATGGACGCTCTGGAGCTGGTCTCAGTCCACACTTACATCACTCAGGTGGCCGAAAAGTTTGACCTCCGCACAACCATGCTGGTGAGCCCTGAAGTCGCCATCTCCAAGCTGTTAGCTCAGCTTAGCATAAAGACTGGGAACATTACATTATATCCTGTTGGTCTAATCCGTGCAAAAACTGAAGTTTCCGCTGGTTGCCTGGCAACCTCATGCTGACGACAGGACTCCAAGAAGTCACTGCACCTGGCTAAAAAATAGTTGTGTTCATTACCACTCATGTTCTTTTTCAACGTGTTAACATGTTTTAGCTTGTTATCTGCAAAATTACTGAATTTTAGTGGTAGCGGTAGGCAGATTTCGTTACCTTTTTCGACAGTGCCAGACTAGCTATTTTGCCAAGTCAAGGTAACTGGCTGCTGGCTGTAGCTTCATATTTAGCATACGTATATGAGTGTTATTGATCTTCTCATTTAACTCTCCAAAATAAAGCAAAACACATATTTCCCCAAACTGTTTTTAATATTAAATCATTATAAAAACCACTTATGATCCCTCACCATTGTCTTTGTAATGTGTGGACAGTATGTGTGTGAGCGCCACTTTCAGAAGGTGTGGAACCGCAGTCTCTTCACTGGCCTGCGGTCCGTCACCCACTTTGGCCGTCCGCCCTTGGTGTCCTTTTTAAGCTCGCTGCAGGAAGTTCACCCCGAGGTCAGTCTTTCATCCATCTTCAGCCACCTTGTGTCCTACTTTGCCCAGTACACCAGCCTGGACAAAATGAGTGAATTATTTTAACTGTTATTGGTTATTTTCTGTAGGTGGGTAAAATGGGTGTATTCAGCTGTGGACCACCTGGACTGACCAAGAACGTGGAGAAAGCTTGCCAGCAGATGAACAAGAGGGATCAGGCCCATTTTATACATCACTATGAGAACTTCTAACTTGTCCTCCACACTGAACTACATGGTCACAGAAGGAATGATGAGTCACTTCATGCTGGAGAATAAAGTTACCGCAGCAGTTAATTAGAATACTTTTCCACACACAATCACAGAGGCAATGTAGGAAGCTTTCATTTCATGTAATGTCTTGAAGTGAAACATACTTGCTGCCTACTGATTAAATGTGTCTTCTTCTTTAAAAAATTATTTTATAATCATGAACATTGTTCTTACATTTATTTCAATCAGTCAAAGATGAGGCATTTTATATCATATAATAACATGAAATTATTTTGAATCATTGCGCATTTTTATTTGCTGTTTGCCTCAGAGATGTAACTATTAGATCGCTGTCATTGTTTGCCATTTTACTCTATTATTTTAAATCTTAATGCAAGATTTATTTTAATGTCATTGATTTGTTCTGCTTTTGTGTGAAATATCTGGAACAAATAAATCAACATTTTACGATAGATTTTTAACACTGTCTGTCATGTCTGAAGGATGGCATCCTGAAACCCAGAAACATTGTAAGGTTCGACACTCAGCTCATACATAATAACAATATCTTCAAATGCTTCATCTTTGTTGTAGGGACATTAGATTATGTAAGGACCTGTGGGGTTTTGTGTGAAGAAGGTTCTCTTAATTTTGCTGTTGGCCCCTTCTGGTGCTAATATTATACTTGAATTAATCCAAACTCCTAAATTTGAACATAGATTATATGTTTGATATTTACTCGGTACAGTGAGTGCTGCCTGCACAAATGCTATGCTACTGCAGTCCCAAAACATAACAATGGGCTGCACACATGTGTTTGCTAATCAAATACACTTAATAGAGAAGGGCGTATGCAGATATTTAATGAACTGAGTCAATATCATGGCGGCTTAGTGAAACTTCCTATATATAAATAAAGTTTATTATTATTATTATTATTATCAGCCAAAAATATCCACTGCTGTAATGAAGTGTCTCTGAGTAAGTCATTGAAACGCTAGTGGCTCCAGAGGCACCATGAAGTTTCCCCATTTACAAATAATGAAAAAAACAATCCATGCTGAAATGATTGCAATTACGATCATTCTGCTTGTAATTACAGGAGGCCAGTTTGGGGATCGAACTGGCGACTTCTTGTCATAAGGCCAATTAATTAGATTTCCCATTCTGTAACACTATAAATAATGAGACTTTCTGTATTACTACATTACATTAACTACAGTAATGCCACTGAAAAGAGTACTGCACCAATTCAGCATCGCACTCTTACAACAATGTCGGACTCAGTTGAAAAAACATAAGGATCTCACTTCTTTCTAATGCCCCACCCCCAAAAAATATTTAACTTTTCAAACTTGTAGTCTTCAGCCCCAACCGACACTGACTCAAGTGACATCTCTTGAGGCAAATTAGACTGCTACCTCCAGGAACACAAAAGGCTTTATTGTTTATTTCCCAAATGCAGTAGTACTCCCCAAGACCTGTTGATGTGTATAATCGATATGAATATGAAATAATATGATGAGAGATGTTACCTTGGACCATAAACCTTATTGGTGGGGAAACATGTGCATTGTTGAGTCATCCTGTCAGGTTGCTGCTGAAGTTGGCTTTTCTTGAAAACCTGGGCTGAATGCAGAGAGAACTGCGCCCAGTGACTGAGATCAGTGATCAAATGAATCAGGTCAGCAGAGTTTATTGTGCAGCTGACAGAGGACTGGAAAAATGTTTGTTTTACTACCTGCATACTTACTGTAAATGGCATGCACATATCTAACAACTGTAAAATGTCTGACTGTCAAAGTCAGGAGGAATCTGTCAAGCAGCCTGAATCATTGTGCAGAACACACAAATAACACTATATCTATGATCATTATTTCTTGTATTAGCTTGTTCATTTTTTTTCTGTTCTTATCTGCAATTCTTTTGTGCAATAACTATTTCCAAATGTCAACTTTATAATCTCTTTTAATCATAACCTAATCTAATGTCCCTCTCTGTTTTCTGGATAAATATTGTTCCAGTAACAAACAAATAAGGTTAAGATTCGGTCAGGTTGGTGGTTCGAGTGGTTCTTGGGCAATTACCAGCAGTGTCCTTTATTCAAATCTGGGCAACATCCATTTCTAGATGCAATATGTTTGCCTTCCTTTTCTTTCCCTCAATTTCATTATCTTTGCTGTACAACTGTTAGGAAAGACAGAGATTAACTACGAAAAAACAACTTACACTTGCTTGCCAACACTTGTACAGCCATATGAATCATGGCATGATGCTTACAGTAAGTCAAAAAGAGGTTGAGTCATGAAGTCATTGGCATTACTGTAAAGCCAAATTTAACCTGCAGTGCATGTACACGTGCCAGTATTTGGAAAACTGATAAGAGCACAGCTGTGGATCAGAAAGAGATCAATAATTTCACTGTCAGCCACATAATGGGAGAGCAAATAGGAGAGTCTTATTTAAATAATAAGTATCAAGCCTGAACTTCAGGACTTATTACTGGCAACTGATTCTCCTTTTCTTTATTTTATCACTGAAGGAACCTTAGGTTTGCAATACTGACCCAGTATGTTCACACTGGGTCAGTATTGCAAACCACCAAAAACCAGACTTAATCAATATTCAGCTACAGAGCTGCAGCACCAGCACTCCCAGTTGCCATCCACATGCAAGATAAATAATAGCTGCTGTAACCTAAAACATGCTCCAGTTGGTGTTGTTTAAATTAACATTGTTATTTATTGACAAAATAGTTAGATCAGGACAAGTGACTATTTCTGCATACAGCTAACACTTAAGCGGCGAGTGTACTTCATCAGAAGTGCTTCTCGGTGGTTGGGCAAGTGGCTTTGGTAAACCTCCCCCCCCCCCAACCTCTAACCAGTCGTCAGAGAGGAGTGAGGTACACACTAGTTCTTAGCTCAGAGAGATCATTGCAATTGAGATGTGGGTGAGTATTTCCTTGGTACCTGTTATGAACAAAATATTAGATCAATAAGAATTAAGGTGTTTTTCAAAATTGCTGACTTACTGACACAGAAAATATGCAGCAATTAGTTGACTTTAACCAGCATTTAACTAACCAAATATGTTGAACAGCTTTCAGGATTATGTCACATCGTCTCTGTGACCTTTGACACACTGAGCCAGACAGGAGCACACAGAAGCCTGATATCTGTCAACTTTTATTTCAAACAACTGTGGTGCAATCCTGCCGGCATGTGAAGCACACAATCACACTTTCATGTTCATGACTTTCATACTTTGCAAAGTTAAGGAATAATTGGGAATGCGATAAGGAGCTTTGATTAAAAATCAGAGAACAAACATATAAAGGAGGTTACCACAAATAAGAGAACAATGAATTTTAGGCAACTGCAGGAATGTATTTAAGAGCCAAATTCAACTTCTGTGGTTCAACAGTTCTTAGGAAATGTACCTGATGCAATATGGATTATTGATGCTGTAAACCTTCACCCTCAGTATTACATATTATTCAGTATATATACAATACTATTAATAATTTTAAACAATTCAGATTAATAAGATATATTAGTTTATCAAGTTTAACAAGTTTTAATAGGTTAAAGAAACAGGCCTGAAATATTACGTTCCTTGTGTCCATACTGGGTTTTAAGTGACCCCTTTAAAAAGCGACTTCAGTGTAACAGATGTGGTTCCTAGTCCTCTTTTTATGCAAAAATGCATTGTAAAATTCAGCTCTCAAAGCTAATATAACACTTCAGCAGTCTGAGTTCTGTAAATCAAGTAAGGTATTTCCCAAAGTTGTAGTATTTTAGTGCAGGATTTTCTCTTTGTGTTACTCCCTTCATTGCCCAGCAAAGAAATAGTATCTGGGGAAACATAAAAAGGGAATTTACTTTAAAAACCCATATGCTTTAATATGGTTTAGTTCACATGCACACCTGATGCCATTGTGCAGTGGATTGAAGGATGTTCAGGAACATAATAAAAATACTGTACATGAACATGGATTATTCAGTCTTAATGACTGTATATGACTAAAATATAATTGTTTTGACTGTATAGGATATATGTTTTAACATTTAGAATATAATAATAATATAATATAATACATTGAAATGTTTGTGCTTGGAGCTCTTGAACAGAGTTTTAGCAGAAGAAGACATTAATCAAACTAATAGTAGTAATAGTAATCTGTGCTGTCTGAATCACCATTTTCAGTCCATTTCAATTTGCTTTATTCGCATGACATGTAAAGACATTTGTAATAGTGGATGAAGATAAAGAAAACAATAGTGATTATGATGCACTCTAGTTATGTAAGAAAATAATTATCAACAGTTAACATTAAAGAAAATCTTTCTATACTACAGACAGTACCTTCATGTATTATGTTCATAAGATGTACAAATACTGTCAGGTCAGGCGCTCCATGTTCATTTCATGTTTTATACATTACAAATATAGTATGTATATTTCATTTAAACAGTTAGCAGGCTATTTGTTATCTGTCTGTCTTTCCTGTTTTTATAATAATAATGATAATGATACTACTCCTTTATTAGTCCCTCAATGGGATATGAGGCAGCCCCTCGTGTGGCACCAAGGGGCAACTTTAGGGTTCAGTGTCTTGCCCAGGGACACTTCGACATGTGGACGGGAAGAAGCATCAAGTTGGTCATAAAGTCTGGACGAGCTTTTTCAAAACTGTATCTCAATGATTTTATGTTTTCAATGCATAGAGAAGAAATGCATCTGTGTTTCATTTTCCTGGTGACATTGGTTACAGATATGCTGATCTGATGTTTCCAGGAATTTGATCTCCAGTTCATGATCACTCGCTCTGTATTTAGCGTACATTCAGATTTTTTTTTTTAAGATGTTCTGTCAGTTGATTGGCAGCAGCTCATCTTGCTGTGTGATCTGTTTTATAATACTCTTCTTTTAGGTGTTTTTTAAACACACTGGTCTGTGGCTCTGAGGCTGCCAGCTCATACATTTATAAAACCATCCATGAGTCATTGCATATGTGATACTCAGTGATCAAATGGCACCCTCTCCTGGTAAAGAGTAGGCCATCCTTTGTTTTACACAGCAGCTGGATAAAATGTGATTCAAGGGCATGCTGGTTTGTGCTGCATTACTTCTTTTTTTTTTATAGATTTTCAGCACAATGCATTAAGCTCCCCTTCAAATGCCCTTGTCCCATTCTATTATATGTTAATGCTTCTCCTCAGTGCAAGCCTGACATCTCACTGTAACGGGTCAATGCCCATGACAAAATGTTTTAATCTTGCTTTAATCAGGCGTCACATTCACAGCAATAACCAGGAAGGTGAGTTGTTGGAGAGCTGAGCAGTGGACCGCTGAGTGGAGCTGAGTGGAGGTGAGTGGAGATGAAGTGCCTTGCTCAGGGGGAGCTTAGTTTCTTTCCCCATGGTGCAGATTTTCCAAGATGGATGGTGGACTGGAACCTCACACGTCTTCTTTTGTAACTCCCTGATGATTTTTAGGCTAGTCAGCATTACTTAAAATAACTGTGGAGTCTGTGACATGGTTGTTCTAAATCATCTTCAAGGAACTAAAGGAAAAGAGAAACTAGTTAGACACATTGTTAATTAAAGGGGGCATATGGTGATTAAATGACCACTTCAGTAGCTCAAATGTTTGATCCTCCAACAAGACAGGCAAAATATAATGTTGAGGATGTTTGCGCAGTGGTGAGCAGTTTGCATTGGTGTACTTAAGAGTCTAAGTAATCTTCTTACTGTTGGTAAGTACCCAGCTAGAATTCAGCTACTGTCCAGACTGTCTCTTCCTGCCCCAGATAAACGACTCAGACAACAACAAAGCG
Organism: Gadopsis marmoratus; assembly: GCA_036023855.1. Lineage (NCBI taxonomy): Eukaryota > Metazoa > Chordata > Actinopteri > Centrarchiformes > Percichthyidae > Gadopsis > Gadopsis marmoratus. The sequence continues at coordinate 8,380 of JAVQJF010078946.1, read as the reverse complement.
AGGCTCGAGGAACTATGTGGCATGGTCGCTTCATTGGCATAAAATATGCACCTCCCCTCCTTTGGGAACTGTGCTGACAGAGCCGTGGAAGACGTTTTGGTGTGCCTCCTCAACTTGAAGATGTTTGGCAGCAGTGCCAAGAAGTGGTTCGTGAAGAAGCAGAAGAGGCAGCAGCAACACAGATCTGTCAGGAGGCTGTGCGCCAGGAAGAAGAAGAGATGGGCAGCTAAGATCCTCAAACAGCATCGACAAAACATCCTGAGTGAGCTGGATGTCAACACTGTACTTCCTTACCTGGTGTATGATAAGGTTTTCTCTCTGGGGGAGTACAAGGAAATACTGGGACAGGAGTCCAGCAAGAAACGGACGGAGATATTCCTGGACCATCTGTCCTCGAAGGGGCCTTCTGCATTCTGCTCTTTCTGCTCTGTTTTGGAGGAAGTGTGCCCCCACCTGCTAACCTGCTTTCTGTTGGATGTAGAAGGTACAGCCATTAATTAGCCATTAATTCCTTTAATGACTAATGCAAAAAATTTAAATAAAAGTCATAGAGGGCTGTGTGCTCCCGTGCTAATGTTTTTTTTGTTTCGGTGTGCATTTCAAAGGACAACAGACTTCCAGCTCATCAATCTGTGTCCAGTATTTTCACTCATCTTGTGTTGCATTAATTTTCTGTGAGAAATTTAAAACAAAAAAACAATATAAATGGAATAAAACTACTTTGCAGTAAGCCACTGACACAGACTAAGAGCCAGCAAAAATAGCTTCTTAAATCTGGACGGCTGAGGGGATTACTGAGCCGCCAGCGCTCCTAACTAGCCTGTGACAACATATGGCCCCAACGTGGCTGCAGTCTGCAGTGCCTTGTCTGCGCGGCACTATTCCAAATCAATATGCTTTACTTACATTTACATAAAACTGAGCACTCTCAAGAAAATGGCTCGCATTTACAGGTCAGTGAGTGTCTGCTTTAGCTGTCCTACAATTAAGAACTTGTGAATCCTCCATCTCACTCACCCAGGCAGAGGGGAAGAAGTGTAAAATAACAGAGCCATTAAAAGCAGCTAATATATTAAACTGTTCCCACAGATGGTGCCCCAGGACGGGGAAGGAAAGAGGGCCTCCCTGTGCCCCCAAACAGTCCAGGAGAGCAACCTCTGTGCTCTCCTCCCATGTACACCAACCCTGTGTTTGACTCCAGGTGAGAGCCACTATACATACAACTGATGTTGTGTGTGTTTTAATTTCTGCTGAATTTACTTAACGTTCTGTAAAGTTGTTTCCAAACCACAGTAGATACTAAATATTGGTGATGAGGTCAAATCTAAGGCTTCTTAGAGGCTAAAATGTTGACACGTTGGAGAGCTGAGGATATGCGAACAGCTCAAATAAGCTTTAATTTAATATTCAAAACGCCTCTTTGTTGTTTTTTAAAGAGTCTTATCAAATGTTTTAGACCCTTATGATGACAATCGCAAGGCCTGGGGCAAACAGAAATAGCAACTTATTTTTCTGATGGTTGGTTGAGTGCACCTACAAAACCAGATAGTTCTTCTTATGAATGGAGATATTAAGACATCTATTTCTGCCCTGCAGCCAGTTTCCAAACCACTGTCTCTGCTCGTTTATGTTTGTATGAATCTTTTTACATTTTAAACACAGACGGGTGACTTTTTAATTTGCATGGCTAATGTGTGCAAAATGCGGTCGGTAGCAGTGTTGCTCCGTAGCTTTATGCGACTTTGCAGAGCTGCATGTCCTGAATGCTGGATGTTGCCGTTGCATCGTTTAATCATGTCTGCATGTTTTGCTGCTTCCTGTTGCTCTGCATGATTCCTGCACATGTCATGTGCATGCTGATTCTGTTGCTTTTGTTGTCACAGCGCTGTCTCATTGTCTCATATCTGTATTTCTTGACCTGTTCCTGAGTTTAGAACATCTGACCAAAAGGACTGAATTTGAACATTAGCTGTCTGGTGAACACTGGCACATTAACAGAAATGTGGATGAAAATGTGAATGTGTGTCGTCTTTATGAATACATAAAGAAATGAAAAATGCCAAAAGGGAATGTGTTGAAGAATCTCTGCCAAGGAGCATTGAAACAGTACAAGCAGCTTGTGGTGCGTCAACACTTTGCTACAACATTTCAGTGTATGCTGTTTTTTTCCTTTAATTCGACACCCATCTGCAGTTTGACCCTTTTGGCAGAAAAGATCGAACACAAGTGAAGGCTTTTTCAGCTCTATATTCATGTCTCAAAATGGTGATGCTTAACTGCACACATAAATGAAAGGGCAGAAAAGAGGAGCATAAAATGACATCTGCTGAGCTATTCTTTTGTATGTGAGAGAGCGACAGGAGCAGTCGCTGCTTCAGAGTCCTGCGAGGCTGCTTTTGTCACTGTGCGTTAGGCCCTGTGAATGCATCATGACTGAGTGATGGTGTCTTTCTGGGTGTGTGTAGACCCCTGGAGAGTACCCTTGGCCCAGCTAACACAGCAGGGGGGAGGGAGGGTAGAGACACTGAACAGTTGACAGTGTGTATAAACTGCATGTGCGTGTGTGAGAGAGAGAGCGAGCAGTAGAATGGGTGGGGGTTTGCTTGGATGTGAAGCCTGAAGTGAAGGAACAGACAAACTGATATGCTCCCCAGACCGTTAGGAAGGCCTCTTTAATGTGTGACAGCTAAGTCAGCATGGAGACAGCTATCCCAGTGGCCTGGCCCTGGGCACCGACACACACACACACACACACACACACACACAGACAGACAGACAGGCTGACAGAAGCAGACCAACACACACAACACAGCATATCAGCACACACAGCCAGAATGGTCATAGAGCCTCCAAAAGAGATGCAGTACGCTAACAAGGCAATGTAAGTCCTCTTAAAATGTGATTTCCTAGTTAGATACTTTATTTGTACGTTGGACTCTTGAGTACAGCTGTATGTGATGATGCTCATTGGATTCTAAGGTCTGTTGGTGTTAGGGAAGGCAAAGCTTAGGGAGGATGTATGTGTTGCTCTTGTGTTTTTTGATGTATCCTTCATTTCCTGTTTGTGTGTTAGCTGTAAATACAGGCTGATTTAGATGCAGTGATTCAGATGACGTGTCGGGCAAGAGCGGCTGCATTTATATCAAGATAGAAACGGCATAATCTTTTGTTTATTCACGCTTAGGAAAAGTAGGACAGAAACTGCCTCAAGTCATGGATGCTTGGCTTCAGAATTTGTGCGCCAGCATGTGTCCCCGTGTGACAGAGGGAAGCATGTCTGCAGCCGTGCTTGTTATGTATATGGGAACAACCTGGGAAACTGCATCTCCACACCAAATCATGTGTGGGGTTGTTCTTCACCCTTCTGATCTGCACACTTTTCCTGATCCACAGCAGAAGAGCAGATTGATTGTCAGCTGTGTGGGTTCAAAGAGACACTGTGTTTGTTAGTTTGGCTTTTCGTGTCTGCCTCTGGTCAGTATCCTGCTGACTGAGAGTGAACATGCAGCATTTAATCACATCTCTGGGCTTCTGTCTTAAAGGGCACAAAAGACCTGTGTATCACTATAAAAGCAGCATGCAGGCTGATGTGAAGCCGACTGCATCCAGTTTTAGAATGTTCACTACCATATTGCTTTCATGGGACTGTTCTTTAAACCAGCATATAAAACCTCTAGAGCAGTCATCTCAAATTAAAGTGCTGATTTAAGTGTATTAAACGCATGATTACGCAGAAACATTGATTGGATAACTGCCTTTTTTTAACTGCAGGATCACTTTCCCCCACAGAGGATGTGTGTGTGTCTGTGTGTGAGAGAGAGAGGATACGTTGGCCATGTGCTTGAATCTTTGGCCTTATATGTATATGTGAGGCTGCAGCGATGATGTAAGTCACCGTGCCTTCATCCATAAGTGGAGAAAATGAGATGCTGGCAGGTTGAGAAGGAGGTGGCGGAGGAGGAGGAGGAAGAGGAGGAGGAGAATCGAGATTAGCTGTAGCTGTGAGGTTATGCTTCTCTGTGCTGATGACTCACCTCACAGCACATAGAGAGGAAGCACTGCGACAGCGCTGAGGTGTGACTGTGTGTGTGCGTGCGTGTGTTTCATTACTCTTGTTCTTCTTGGTGCAGTGCATTCATGTGAAGAGGACTTTCTCTGTGAACTTCTCCTCTTTGTTTGGTGCAAAAGTAATAAATCACGGTGTTACAGTGGTAGTGGTTCTTAGGGCTTTCGTCCAGGTTTGTCTCCTCTGGGAGTAGCCTCTGAGTCCTCCATACCAGCTTTGATTTTGGAGTACAGAATAAAGTGGACAAGAGAGTCTAAGGACACGGGAAAGAAGGGCAGCCCCGTCTGTCCTATTTTCTTGCTGGGGGGAAAAAAGTACTTTAGTGTGTTATTAGCGCACACGTGTGCCTGTGCGTCTGTGTGAGTGTGCCTGTGTCGGTGTGTGTGTGAGCGTGCGGCGTACAATAAAAGATGTCAGCAGTGGGTTCTCGTGTGAGAAGGGTAATGATGGGGGAAGCTGCTCTGAGCCATTACTGTGGAGATGCAGAGGGGGGATGCCAATGTGAAATCAAAGTGCTGCAGTGGAGTGTGCATGGGTATGCAGTGGGCTTCAGACCGCAGCACAACCACTGACCCAGTGCTGTCTCAACGCTTCCCCACTGACACACTGCTACTGGTTCCCATACATGCTCATTGTAATGTGTGTGTGTGTGTGTGTGTGTATAAAAGAGAGAGAGAGCGAGAGACGGAGGCTTAGTGTGTGTGTGTGTCCCCTTAACAGTTTCCCCATTCACTAATGGCTGCTGTGTCTTACATGCCTGATAATGATGATCCATAGTGTCTGAATAATCAGGAGAGCTACCTGAATTGCGTCCCACTCAATGGAAGGTGGCAGAGTGCGATGCAGGTAGGTTTGTTGAAGCCCAGCTCTGCTCTGATGATTGCATTAGCAGTGTATTAGTTGAGTGTTGATTGGATTCAAGAGGCTAATAACAGGAAGCAGAAACGTCACCGCCAGCGTGCAGCCAAGACTCAATGGGGACATTTCTGTATGGGAAATCATCACGCTACCTAAACCATTTTCAAACGACAACTATTTTGTTTAGTGGGCTCCAAATCTGACACTGATTTTGGCATAAATTGTAATTGTTATTACCAAAGCCAGGATTTTCAAAATAAAGACGTCATGAGGACATGTCTGAGGAGATAAGGCTCGCAGAATCAGTAATCTCTATGAAATCACTTCTTAAAACCCATTTTTATAGATTTGCTTTCATGTGATGTCATTTTTATATTATTTTTTCATTTTTATATTATTTAATATTGTTTTTACTCAGTTTTATGTATTGTTTGGGGTGCTCTGCTTTGCTTGTCAAAGCACTTTGTAAACACAGTTTTTAAAGGTGCTATATAAATATAGTTATTATTATTACGTGTTACATATTGAGTTAGCTGTTAAATTATATTTTATTTTATTTTATATTTTAACTAAAGTAGAGTAAATTGCTTTTTAAAATATATTAATGTATCAGATGGCAATGTGAAAGGCGTCGCTCAAAGTGATGAATCTACAGAGAATTATCTGCATCGCTCCTCTGCTTTATGGAGCTTTATAAGGAGTTTCAGCTCATTGTTTTGCTGTTTGGTTCACTCTCACGGCTCTTAGTGTCATTTTCGGAGGCTGCAGAATGCTATTTTCAGTGGAAAAGCTCTAAAAAAACACTATACACTACCAGCCCAACACCAAATGGCAGACAGACACAGTTAGTGACTAGCTAGTAAACATAGTGGAGCATTGAGCAGCTAAAGAGTCATATTTTTCCCTCAGGATGTGGTGGAGACCAAAACCAGAGCTACAAGAGAGTGAATATTGGACTTATACTCATCAGGTGAACACACACATGACTCCAAATGAATGATAATGCTGCTCTGTAATTGCTGGATGTGTTAAAGCAACTGTTTGCTAATAAGTTTGCCACATCATCTTGAAACGTGATGATATGTCAGTGTTGTGTTTGCAACTTGTTTCTGCTGCCCACAAGTGGCCAAAACCTCAGCTTAGTAAACTAATCTAACAAATGTCTCAGAACATTGTCTCTAATTAGTACCAAATAAAATAGATACAAAATTAAGCATTACCATTTGTTTTCCCAATTTAAATAGAATTCTGGTGTAACACTGAATATTTTATTCATTTAATTTTGCTAAAAATCAAATTGTAGTATGTTTGAGTCTAAAAATATGAGAATCAGCCTAAAGAATTTGCTAAATGTATATGTTTTTAACTGTAGTATGATGTAAACTTAAGGTTGAAGTGTATTTAAATTGTAGTATTATTGTTTATTTCAAAATTCATATTTTTATTTTCAGTACACAGATTAGGTTAGAAGCCCTCTCACCAGCAGGTACTGCATGGACGAATTGCTGGACGTATGAGCACTAGATGAATTTAGGTTCCTTTAATGCCCTGAAGGGTTTTCTGCTTCCAGTCACCCAGAAGTAACTAACTGGCAACCACAAAAAGAGCTGTTTTAAATTTCTGAAAAGGCCTGATGTTCATTCTCTGTGTATATTATTAGGCTTTGTTGTAAATGTTGTAATTAATAAAATACACAAAGTGATAGAAACTTAGATGTTTATTTTAGAAGTAGGGACATTTATCAGTGATTTAACTTATGCCAGTGAATTTAATCAGATTTTATTTTACACAACCTCCTAACTGCAATTTAAACATGCAGTTGTATAAGTATGTTTTCCATACACTTAGAAAGGTTTACACTGTCAGCACTGTAGGTGAGCATAACGCACACCATGTGTCATGCAGAGCATTACAGTTTCATGGGTGCATACATTTTTAGCAACAGCGGCCACAGAGGGATTTGCTCCCCTGACACTGGCAGTTGCTCAAGTTCATTTTCGGAATTTGCATCAGTCAGATTTTTCCTAATTAACCAACTAAATAATCCCTTCATCTCATAATGCTTATAACGGCAATTTTCTCTATTGCAGTACCGTATTGCTCATGACAGATAAAATATAACATCTGCAGCTTCCATTTATCTGGCCTCCACAGACCTCTTGTGCTGTTCAGCATCTTTGTTTAAGTCTGTCTGGTCTAGTGAGAGTGAGAAGTGCACTTGTCCACTCAGGTGAGAGTGTGGCTCTCTCCTCTAAGATGTCAAAGTCTAGACTAATCGACTTACTCTGAAGCTTAGAACAGCACCAGTGTGTCAGTCTATTGACCAAAAAACAACCCACGCCAGCCTCTGTTTGCTGCTAATGACAGGTGGTGTGGGCACAGTTCACTGAGACAGAGCTGCTGTGTGCTGCACCTCTATGAATTTAACAACAACGATAAGTCACCGTAGAATGCTGCCTAATGATACATGATATATACAAGACGTTTAAATAATTATCACAGCATAAACTACTATTTTGTTCCTTCTGATATATGTTCAGCCAATAAAACATCGCAAACAAGTCATATTTTCAGCCCACGTAACACAACCCAAGCAAGAAGACAAAAAGGTGTAAGAAACCTTGTGACATGTAAAACTCTTTGGACGGCCAGGTGTGAATAGTGCACAAGTGGGAAAAGAGAGTTACAATATAATCCAATGATGGAATTATAGTAAGTCCAATATTAATGCGATAAATCCATTTTAAGAAGCTCAATAAAATATGTACAAGAGGTGTCTCCAGTGGTCCAATAAAAGTAGTTCAGTAGAATAAGTCCATTAAAATGTCCCATAGCTGGTGTTCACATTTCACATCCAGGTGCCAGGTAGGTGGGGGAGGGGTTAACCGGCAGACATGAAACTGCCGACGTTTGCATAATTTTCATCCTTGCTCATCCATCCAATAGAGGATACTTTCTCTCTGTATTCTCATTTCTTTCATTTTTTTATGCTGTATAAAAGACGATTGCACAGAAATATTGGACATCAACAACAGTTGCTCTGCTCATTTCTGTGACAATGGAATGAACGTATTGTAATTGAGGGGCAATGCTTGAACATGAATTTGATTTAACTTCCAGTCTCAGGAAATGGAAAAAATAAACGGAGTGTAACACATTTCTATGTGACAACGAGATGTGGTGTGTGGTGTGAATCTGGCCACATCGTGCCCCTACAGTACACTTAAGGTGTCACGACCGGGTGTGGATGGTGGAGTGGACGGACCCAAGCGCAGACAGCCAGTACGTAGCACGGGATTTAATGCAGACATCACAGCTGGAGCACGTACATAAACGGTGGAACATCCAAGGTGCAAGGAAACAGCAAACACGGGGAGAACACGACACCAGTAACTCAACACACTAACTAGACCTGGGGAAACACTGAGACTAACATGAAATAGAATCACACAGCTA
>JAVQJF010078940.1:0-13606 GCA_036023855.1 Gadopsis marmoratus | reverse complement strand
CACACACACACACACACACACACACACACACACACACACACACACACACACACATACACACACACACACACACACACACACACACACACAACTTCCTCAACACAAGCAGCTTATTTCATGACTGGTCTTTGGGGGGATCCATGTTGACAATGACACAAATTCTTAAAAAACACAAAGTGGGCAAATTGCCACCTACTGTATTTGTTCTGTGTTCTGAGCCCAGCTGCTGTACCGCGCCGAGGTGGAGTTCGGGTTGTGAAGGCTACCTGACGGGAACAACCTTGGTATTGCAAACTGTCTGAATGCCCTCACTGTTTGCGGAGGAGTTTTCTGAACAGGAGCGTCGGCCTCCTGAACAGCAAAGTGTCATCACTCGGGCTGCTCCCACTGAAGGCCTTTTGAAAGCGTTGTTTTGCGCTCGCCCTGCACATTGCTCTCCAGCCAGGCTGGCCTCGGCCTGCTTCTCAGTTCCTGATACAGATATGAGGTCGCAGGATGAGGAGGGGGGAGAAAGCCTTCCCCTCTCCGCACTTCTTCCCCGAGTAAACAAGCAAGCAGCCGGCACTCTGCTTCCCTCAGGGGCCAATGATTCCCCTCAAAAAGAAGGAAGCACCGCAAAGGCAGCTTTTAGATGCTGGTGCAGACAATCCCCTGCGGACGCTCCGTGGATTCATATCGACCATCAATGTCTGGTGGCACTCTGGTGTATAACAGGAGATTTTAGAAGTGACGCAGCACGTTGTCTTTTTATTTACAGAACATGCATTAAAATGTTATTCAGCGTGCTCATGAAGCAGCGGGTGGTTGGTCTTTGTGCTACGAGTCAACAGACTTCAAGGCGATTGATGAAGCGTCTGTGTGATGCAGCTGGAAAAGTAAATTAAAGCAATTAATCAGGGACAGCAGCATCATAACATGGCATGTGGCTGCCATTGGTATTGTGTTTTTTCCTTCTGCAATACTTAAGTGTCGCGGCAGTGGTTTTGTCTGTGGATGACGGATGATCAGTCTGTGAGCCATTGGTTCTCCTGAACCTCTGCATTTGTGAGGGCCAAGTGTTGCAAAAATAAAAACATAAGCAGCAACACTTTTAAAGGAATAGTTTTAGGATCTATGGTTATTCGCTTTCTTGCTGAATGTTAGGCCATGAATATCAATACCACTCTCAAGCCTCTATGGTAAATATGTAGCGGGAGCCAGCAGCCGGTTGGCATAGCAAGTGTAAAAACAATAATTCACCAGTTGTTAGGGCAACCAGTGGAGACCCCAGGAAGCTACTGGTCCAGGCCAAGAAATGGTTTGGCACGTAACTCTATTTTTGACAGAGCCAGGCTAGCTGTTTCCATCTGGTTCTGGTCTTTGTGCTAAGCTAAGCTAACCCGGCTGCTGCCTCCAGCTTCATATTAAAGGTGGACATGAGAGTGGTTTCAATCTTCTCATCTAATTATTGCTTTAACATTTGGTCTTGGGTTCATGATTATGATTTGATGAAAAGTGAAAGGGAGGGACAAAAAGATGAAAATGTCAAATGCTGGAAGTTTGAAGATGAAAGACATGAGCGACACGTCATTTGTCTTATGGTTAGACACGGTGGAAAAGAAAAAGTGGATATATTCATTATTATTTTTTTTAGGCTACACATTTATTGTATGAACTTAGGCATTTGCAAAACAGATGGTTTGTGATCTCGTGAATCCAGCTGCCTCACAAAGTAATTGGATCCCACTATCTCACCTCAGTTAAAAAAAATAATTTAAATGATAAAAAAGATGTTAAGTTAGCTAAACCAGTGAAGTAGAGTTTAGTGCAGCTATATTTAGGGTTGTCATATGTATGCAGATACAACTGTGTGCATGAGTGAGTGTGTCTGCAGGCCAGAGGGAGCATGAAAGCACAAGGACCAGTGTTGTGTCAGGATGCACGTCCTTCTTTGCCCTCCTGTCTTTGTAAAGTGCAGTGTGTCTACAGAGCAGACTGTATGTTGTAGCATGGCGGACTGTACCTATGACGGTGCATGTCTCTGCATGCAGACCTGATGGTGTGATTGGCACGATTTCCAAGATGGCAATAACCTTTTTAAATGTTAGATACAGGGATGATAAAGAAAATAAACCTAAACAGACATTTGCAGGTTTCAGCAGCTAGAAATACCATGAATGTTTAATTGTCTTTAAACCCTACATGACCCAGAGGTGATCGTTCCCTACCATCACATATGTGAACATCTGTATAAATCTAGGTCACATAGAGTTACAGATCACATTGGTTGGTTTTGTCCTACTTTGCCCAATTTCACATCAAATTTAATCATTGCACATGTATAGTAATCCAGACAGCCAGCCACTGCCCTACTTCTGCATCCGAAAAAGAGACAGAAGCTCAGACGTAAACATAAACATCAACACTGAGAGGCGGTCAGGTCAATCAGAGACACAGAGGAGGGGTGGGTGTGGCAGACCCAGACAGTGCATGACATCAACTCCTCCACTGCTCTGCTTTAGGAAAAAGAGAGAGAGAGAGGCAGGGTTGCTAGGAGACCTTGCCCAATGCAAACACAGCACCATCTGCTACAGTGTGATTTGGAGTTGAACAGAGAGAGAGAAATCAGCCCAGGAGGATCATTGAAAACAACACTACAGGGAGAGACGGGAGGACAGAGGGAGGAGAGGAAGGGATAAGGATGATAATGGAAGATGAAAGGCTATGGAGATGAGATACAATATGAGAGTGGAAGGGAGTGGGAATTAGAAGAAGGGACAACAGGGAGGGAGGGGAAGAAATAAGAAGAAAGTAAGCATGAAGCGAAGCTTGATTAATGTATGACTAACAGGTGTGACTCTTATACCACCCACTAACACACACTTACACCAGTCTCATAGATACATCATGGGCATCATCCTCTCGTTATTTTCTGTATTAAGGTGAAATGTTATAAACGCTGGTGGAGGCGAGACCAAGCTGCTGCTGCTGTTTTTTTTCCCAGTCCACCCAATAGTAACAGATGATTCTCTTGTTACCATGGGGACAATATAATGTCACCATCAGACATCCTAGTTCAGTCGCAGCAGGCTTTGTGCCCACGTTGTCTGATGATGTTCGGACAATTCACACAAACATCCTCCTCACAATTAGTGTCAATGATTCACTTTCTCACCATTGCTTTTATTATTGGTGTGTTTAATTAGGCAAGAATGTTATTAGTGTGCTGGCATTGTACTCACACCTATCATCTGCAACAACAAAGCATTACCTAAGGTTCACATTAGTTATCTACATCACAAAGGATGAAATTTGATGTATGGGGCTATTTTATTGAATCAAGACAATATAACCTATTTTGATGCCCAATCATAGCAATTAAGTTTACAATAAAACCGTAGCTAAATCTTAAATAATAATGGAGAAAGTAACACCAGATAAACTAGTCATGCTAAGCACTAGCTAGCCTAGCGTAGCAGAGTAGCAGTCACTGCCATTTCTGACTCTAGAGTCAACGTCATGTGATTTCATGTGGAATTTAAACATCAACAACATGAGACCTAAAAAAGAATCAAGGAAATATTGGGTTTGTAGACACTGCGCACTTTAGATTGTCCAAACATACAGTAAAGTGCAGTATCTTATTGTTTTTCCTGAAGGTTTTATTTAATGTCTGTTACTATTATTAATAATCTCCCTAAAAAGGCATAAAATTATGATTTTACAACTTTTATATCTGTTACACATTTTGGCCTTTTTGACCCTAAAATTCTTCCTAACCCTTTTTTTCAAGTTTCTGTAGTTATTGCTGCTCTCTATCTCTGTAAGGAAGCTGTATATTTTAGCATTTAGCATGTGGTGGTCACTGTTCAGTAAAACGCTATAGTCTCGCTTTAAGGCATAATAACCCTGATGATGTCACCAGGGTTATCTCAAATTTGGCTTCAGACTTGAAAAATGGTAGGTAGTGAAGTTTGAAAGGCCTTAATTTAGGTGCAAAGCTAAGTGAATGGAGTACCCCTTTTAAAGCGAATGACACCAATATCAAGATCTAAGGTTACATGAGAAGAGACAAACACTGTATTCCATACAGATACCAAGGTGCATTTTATTAGATGAAGATCCAATTATATATAGTCAACATCAGCATCCTCCTTTACAAAAGACATTAAAATTTAAACATTTTCAGTAAAAAAAGTAGTATCGTACAGCCAATGTGGGGTACCAGAGAAAGCATGACATGACCTAAATCATATTCATTCATCATCGTATGGATCATACATAAAACACAATACATTAACACTATTTACAGTCTGTAACACAGAGGTTGACGTGAATGGTATTCCTTGTGTACAGTAAATAGAATATATTCATATATTAAGATCTTTTGTTTACAAAATCATAATGCATTATATATCACAGCGAAAGGCTATCCTCAACCTTTGCTTTCAGCTATACACAGCCCGTTGTTTTGCAACACTTTGCCCAACCAAAATTAGATCTTTTGTTTGGTGAATTTATTGTTGATGGATGGGTTCTTTGGTTGTGCTGGGATTAATGTCGCAGTCTCCAACTGAGCACACAGCTGCTGCGTGTGGTTGTAACTGTAGAGCATTGAACAGGACTCTCCATATACAGGGCAACGTCTTGTTGTAGCAATGTTTGCAACAACAGGAACCTATGCGTGACAAACAGGGAAACTAATTACTTTTCTAAACCAAGAACACATTTAATCCGTGATGCTTTTGTGACATTGCAGAAGGATCTCACAGCTCAAATGGACTGAGACGAAACTGATAAAATGTTGTATTACAGCACAGGGTTTCATTGCAACTCTAATAGACACAAAATGTTCTTTTCACAGAAAACGTGATGAGGACCGAGCACAAAAGTGTTCAGAACACTTGTTTTACTTCATGCATGTGTTAACATTGCATTTTCACGGGATGGATGGTGACTGTAATGGATTCTCTCATTTAAAGAGGATACATTTCCATCAGAGAATAGCACATCAAGTAGGATCCTGGCCTTAGGAAAGAAAAGTTAGCATTAAGGTACCTGAGTAATGCTTTCCATTAATGTTATCTCAAATATTACCCAGGTGTCATAACTCAAAGGCCCATGATGCATGAGGAGTATTTAGTAAGCTAACAGAGGTGGGCATAATATGATAAAGGAAAAACTATCTAAAACTGAGGCAAAACCTAAGATGATGATGTGTTGGAGCATTAAGGAACAAAAGAATAAGTAAGTCAGTCTAGTACATTGCTTCGTAATGTTGCCCAGTAGGTTTGTTTATAATGTTTTGTGAGGGACAGTTAGTGAAGATCAGTGTAACAGCAGTTAAACAGCAGTCATCCCAGACTGAAAGAGTGATAGGTATTACCTTTTATACATATACATCTACAGTACAAACCTCTGTGGTCATGCAATATACCTCGTAACTTCAGTAAAAGCAATAACTTACTTTTTGTGTTAATTTTTATTTAACTATTTCCATTTTCCCTTGGCCCATGAAACCAGTCATGCATCTGCCATTAGTGTGTCAGTTACTTCAAATCAAAATGTTATTTGCATGTGTCTGACTGCAGTTTGTCTCTTACTGAGCACTACGCCTGCAGGGCCTTGTCACCTTAGCTCGTCGACCTACGAGAGCAGAAACAAGCTCACAGTGCTCGCAAACCTTTGGGAATCCCAGCCAGAGTTGTTCACCTGAGACACGCTTATGTTGTGCAATTCTATCTGGCCAAGTAACAAAGGTGGACGCAGCGATGCGTCCGCCGACACCAGACATACACGGGAAGAATCAGCAGATCACTTTACACGACTCGTATAGAAGGATGAATAAAAACCCTGGGGAGTTGCTTTGCTGCTGCGAGGGCAAATTCCTGTTAGGTTTTGGGACAAGCTGGTGTCTGTCTGTATCTCTTTCACTCTCGGCCCACCCTGCCCGTCCTGAGCTGAATCGCTGGCAAGACGTGGAGTGGATCCCAGCCAAAAGCCATCAAAGCCTCTGCATAACTGGATCAGGATCTTCCTCTCCCCACCATGTTGAGTGAGCGGCCTGGTGGGGCGGCAATCCCTGCACCTCCCCCACCACAACCCAACCCAACCCAACCCAACCCAACCCAACCCAACGCCCATGTGCTCGGGCCTCCGTGCCAAGCCTCAACGCCAGGCCTCATCACTGGCCCAGCTGGCATGGCCCCAATCAGCTGGATTTGCTATAATCATCTTGGGTCATCTCATTCAAGCTGAGGACAGAGTGAATGCCCGTCAGCTCTTCAACCATGGCCAATGAACCTCTCCAGGCCGACCCAACTGGCCTCCTTCTGACTAAATTTCCACTGAATGACCCGTCAACTGGTTTTAACATTATTGTTAGACAAGGTGGAATACTTCACATATTGAAGATGTCTCCTAGCAAGTATAGGGGGAGCGTTGCCACCTCTTTAAGAGCCATCAAATCCTGTTTAGTAAAATAAAACGTGAAAATTAGACATCTCGTCTTGCTGGCCAGTTATCTAGTCCTGCTAGCTGCGTCCAAGCCTGCCTAGTCTGTCTCTGTCAAGCTGGGATGTCTGGGACCTTGGTGTGTATGTGTGTATATGCGTGTGTGTGTGTGTGTGTGTGTGTGTGTGTACATCAAGAGGCATGGTAGGAAGGGATGGGCAGAGAGTTACAGAGGTTAATGGTAAATCAGCCAAACCAAAGTCACACACTCACCCAACCCCCACGACCACCCCCACTTCCTCCCTCCCATCCATCCATCCATCCGGTCATCCAGTACCCCCGCCCTTCCCTCTGCTGAAGTCGTGTCACGGCTGCTCGTCCCTCAGTCCCAGCCGTTGTCCTTGATCATGTGGGCCAGCTCGATGATGAACTTGCCCTCTTTATACTTTTGACTGCTCTCAAAGGCATGTTCCTGGATAGTGTGGCAGAGGACAGGAGAGACAGATGGACAGATAAGAATAACATGTTAATATATTTGACAGAGAGCAGGATAGTTGGACAAAAACACAAGTGGCATAAAAAAAACAACCTTCACATGACAGTCTTTTCAGCTGTACATATGAAAATCCTGGACTCAGTCCTGGCCTGTCTCTGCTACTGGCTCTTTGGAAGCTGGTTATATAACCATCAGTCATTAAACACTGCAGAGGAGCCTGCAGAACCAAAACTCCGGGCTGGATAGTCATAAATCTTATCCGGCCAGGAATGTGTCTCTCACTATGAAGACACTGCAAAAACCAAAAGGCCACAGGTTTGAGCCTTGCAACAGCCAACACAGATGTAGTGTGCTACAGTGTGCTCTGATTTTGCAGGCTGTAACATGCATTACTACAGTTGTGTGTAACCCAAAATTCCTCTGGAAAATATGAATGGGAAAGTCTGAGTTACACAGAAGGTTCTAAGCTCTGCTTAGTGCTGTTCATAAACTAACGCGATCATTTTTCATTTTCACCCCTTATTTATTAGTTTTTCCTTCGTATGTTGAAAGCAAAATGTCAGTCATTTGAACAGCATGACTCCAACCGTCATTAGCCTAGCTTACAGAGATACTAAACCAGTAAGAGAATCAAGTAACAGTGAATAAAAACTAAAAGATAAAAAATTATGCCAGGACAGGCTACATGAAGCTTCTCTAATGACTAATACTTTGTTTTTCGGCTAAATGTCTGCAAAACTAATGACATTCTTGGATGTGTATACTTTGTGTTTAGTGCTTATTAGCGAACGTTACCATGCTAACACGCTAAAATAAGATTGTGAAAACAGTAAACATTATACCTGCTTAACATCAGTATGTTAGCATTGCTACTGTTAGCATTTTAACATAATAACATTAGCATTTAGCTCAAAATATAGCCCCACAGAGCTGTTAGTGTGGCGGTAGACTCACTACCGCCACACTAATTTGCCTTCGTCTAACATGTGTCTTTATGGTGATTTGTGTTGTTTCAACTAAAAGAGGTTTAAACAGGAGTGTGTTAAGAGTGTTAATGATTTTAATGAACAGATGGCTCTCATGGTGGTCACGTGATCACACTCAGCTGTGGCAGCGGTTGCTGCTTGTTAATCCCACCTCGGTTTGTTCCACCTCCCATATATCCCTAAATTTGGATTTTTCTGGCCCCAGTAACTGACAATAATAGCAGCAAGCGATAAAGCCAAGCCCCAAATATAGAAACATCTCTTTGGAAATGTAGGTTTAAATCACTGAAGATATGTTATTATTTATTATGCTTTATTATATTATTTCTATTTATACATCCTTTATTCATTAGGGGAATCATTTCAGCACACTTCTTGTTTTGAAGACTGTTTAAAATGATTCTCTCCTTTTACCATGAAAAATGATAACTTCTGTTTCTTGTCCTTGTCCATTAACAACCTTGTGTTCTTGCCATTCACTCACTGTAAGCCTCTGTTGAGGTCTCACTGTGTAGGCCGATACAAATGTTCCTTCACTGTGGAGTGTCTGTACCTTGTTTTGTCTTTGGCTATTTTGGTTCAGAGCTGCAGAGGCACATTATCAGATTTCTCAGTTTAGAAGCGCAGTAGGTCAAGCCTCTCAATAGAACTTTGACGGCTGCAGAAAATCCATACTGCTGCCACTGATATTAATGGAAGCCCTCCATTAAGTCCTATCTAGTGTCTATGTGCTTGTGCATGCATGTGACCCCTGTTTGGGGTCCTGACAGGAATAGAAACTACCCAGAAAAGTATCTACTTTTGAAGCTGGTTAATCAGGTGTTTACCAGGCATCATAAGGAAAATAGTTATTTTTAGTCTGGACAAGAATCAGGTTTAAGGTTAGACATGTAGCGGTGAATGTTATGGATAGAGGTTGGGCAAAGAGTGCTGGCCTCAAGGAAAACAAGGATACTGTGTGTGTGTGTGTGTGTGTGTGTGTGTGTGTGTGTGTTTGTTTGTTAACCCCTTTTTTTCTCGTGCCCTATAATGTAAACTCTCACCTCCATGCTGACAGGGCTCCCCAGTGACAGCTGCACATGCTCAGCTCTGCTGATATATGAAGACTGCTAACATGTGTGGATCATGCTTAGTTCTAAATAGTTTGAACTAAAATACCACCTGCACTAAATACATCCTGAACATGTATTTTGACATCTTTATCATGGATATATATATTGAAATCAGCCAGATGAATTACAGTATATGTTGACATCTACTGTTAAAACCTAAAGAATAAACTACATATATGTACATTTTCAGGTTTGAGTGACAAATGACATAAAAACCAAATGTTTCTCCACTTCCACAAAACATTAAAAAGTCATCAGAAATCACACAGGATAAACAAAGACGTATCCCTCTTGTCTCCATGTGTTCGGAAAAATCTATCTATATAATTAACTCAGCCCACAGCTGTACCACTTCACTGACCGCGTGAGAAGAGGCGGTCCAAATATAATTAGGGTGCAAATAAAATCAGGGTGTGCTATAATAATGACCTCCCAGTTCATCGCCCTCGAAACTTGAATGCAGTTTGTGGTTCTGTGCATTAAATCAGCCAAGAACACTTACGTATTTCCAGCCCAGGGTTGTCTTGCAGTTCTCGCAGTAAATATCTGCTACAGCATGCAGGCCTGTGAGCAGAACTCTCTCCTCTGCAGGGCCGCACCCGACGTTCACCCTAAGTGAGTGAACATGGGTTTGTAAGGAGGAAAGTAGAGAGGAAGGAGACACAAGCAGAGACATAAGTTAAAAATGTGTATTGTGCAAGTGGCTCAAGCTGCATGTACTGTACTATGTGCTCAGAGTGAGTCATTGCCTCACACAGCACATACTAATAGGGCACCAGGCCGCAGAGCAAATAGCCTAATTTTCACACTCAATTCAGCTGATAATGACAGTGCTCTGAGGCACAGGCTGACTGTGTCTAACACCAGGGCTTCAAAAACAACACAACTGCCATGTGGAACAATATGCATTATTAACCTGAGCATGTTCGACTGCTTGTCTCCTGTCTAAGTCCAGCAGGCAGGAACACGTAAGGATGTGTTGAAATTTTTTAAAGGAATACTTACACTGAGTTGAACAAGTAGGCTCTGCCTTGGCTGCCCTGGAACGACTACAGAGACAAGATGAGACAAAGATGACAAGGCTGAAGCAAGAATCCCTTTCATAGAGAGTAATAGCTATAAAACGATACAAGCCATAATGTTGCCACAATGCTTCAGTCAAATAAGAGCACTCGTTTGGTTTCCTTGAGGCAGGCCTTTACATTGATAGGAGCTCTCATTTTAAAACCTGTAGACAAAATGTCTTTTAATATCTTTTAAAATGGTGCGTCGTCCCCCGGTAAAAGCCCATATGTTGCTGATATCATGGTTGACTAATGCGTAAATAGCTTTATGACTAGCAATGCAGGTCTTTCCTTGCAGTTGTTTCTTTGCCACAACACAAGAGCTGCTATTGAAGAGCCACATTAAACAGATTTATGTAGTGTAGCTGTGTTACGACCGACAGAAGGCCTTTGTGCACATGTGAGCAGTGCGATTGTAACTGCATTCAGAGGAAGCAAAAGTGCATTCATAATCCAATTCACCAACCAGTTTATAACATAATCCATACACAGGCACTGGTAAGGTGGCGGCTGACAACCATATAGGTGTTCAGCCTGCTGTTTATTTTTATACTTCCTCATCCACTCTCTTCTTTTTTCATCTTCCAGCGCTTGTCCTTTTAATTGCTATTGCTATTAACCCTTGTATAGTAAATTACAATACAGTAAGTTGCTTGTTTCTGAAGTAAAACAACATTACCTGTGATAAAATGTAAAAATTAAAGTATGTCTTCCTGTGACCTTTTCAGTCTGTAATAATTATCTGCCTGAATGAAAGTACTGTCTAAATGGTTTCCAGGTGCAACTACTGTTAGACGTGATGTAAGATGAGTCAAGTCACCGGAGCAGAGTGCTGCTGTTGCCGCCGGTTACCTTGGAGATGAGCTCGTCATGGTTGGCCAGGTGGGCTCGGCAGTGGATGCAGCTGTAGGTTCGGTGGCAGCTCGGCAGGTACGCCTGGAAGGTCTTTGAGCGCGTCATTCTGACCATGGGCGGGGTTGGCGGGCGGTGCAAGAAGGGACTGCCAGCCCAGGTCGGCTCACAGGGGAAGCACCGCAACACACAGGTGAGGGCCGTGGTGGGCGGTGGGTTGGGAGGCGAACACCTGAACACAGAGAGGATAAAGGAGCAGCTAATGGTTGCAGTTGCTTCCTCAGAGTGGTGGTACTGAGCCACAGGTGTAGATGGGATTACCGTCTGCTCTCCTGCTTTCATCTGGTGTTGACACCTAAAAAAGCTATGATGCAACGCGACATTGTGCATTATTGATGAGCCTGAGCTGAGTCGCTAAATTTCACATTTCAGTTTCAAGCTGAAAACACTGAATAAATAACACTTCAGCAAACGAGATTCAAACATGGTTCAGGAGGAATAGTTCATTTACCAAGAGGCCAAACATGAGTCCTAGCTGGACGACATGACAGTTTGGGCCATGGGGGCAGAGACAGGCAAAAGATTTTGGTAATTGCTTAGTTTAAGTACCGCTCAGTCATGCTAGGGGCGTAGCTGTAGGGATGACAGTGTTGGTCCTCCAGACTAAAATATCTCAAGAACTACTGGATGACCTGCCATGACATTTTGAACTGAGATTCGCGGTCCCCAGAGGATGAATCCTACCGACTTGGTGATCCACTGACTTTTACTCCAGTGCCACCATCAAGGCAAAATTGTAATTTGTCCAATGCAGCTATTTGCAGTTATGTAGGCTATGTGTAAGTACAGCTTCACAGAGCTGCTAGCATGGCTGTAGACCCTGGCTATAATAACTGATATGGCAGAAAATTGATAATGAAAGCAATCATTCGTTGCAGATGTCTCCATTAACCTGTGGTCAAAACATTCTGCACCGACTCCAGTTCAATGCTCACATTCTGTGTTTAAGTCTATGAGGCTGTGGAGATCATTTACTTAGCCTAGCACAACTGTGAGGCTCGTGCTCTGCTCACTCCATGATATCCAAATAGACCATGCCCTTAAAATACTTTTGCTGGTGTGCCCTGGTGGCTGAGAAGATTAGCGAGCTGGGAGCCCATCCCACAGGCTCGGGGCAGGGAGGACAGGAATATATTTTGTCTAACTGTACAGGAGAAACTAAATGGCTCAGGGCCTGTGCTCTCTACCCTGTGGTTCAGTTGTAATATTTGTGTTTTTATTACTGTAGCAACCACAACATTTTATCTAGTTTTATTCCCCAGTGCTACCTTTCATAACATTGTTGAGGAGGACATGCAACCTTTATTGTCTACCTGCTACTACTACTCTTTCTAATTCAGTTTCATGATAGAAATAAGAATCATGACCTTCCTAACTAAATAAAACCAGTGATTTCTATAGGTTACAGGACTACGAGTATAAGATTCCCGCAATAAGTTAACTAAGTTGTTTTTATCACCTTCACATAATGCTGCTGTCCCATTCTGTCTCCTTTCCTTCCTGTCTGTCTTTACTGAACCATCTGGAAAAACTAATAAAAATACTGAATGGGAGCAGGAGGCCAGGAGGAGAGGGGGAGAGGCCTCTTTCCTTTACTGCTCTGCAATATGATTGTTTCTAGTGTCAGAAGGAGGCTGATAAAGGCCCCAGTGCTGATGGGAAGGACCTGGGGATATAAATAAATAAGGCAGTGAGACGTGCTCTTGTTTTCTCTCCTCTGACTCGGTGCCAGCGGCGTGGGATTGGGGCACAAAGACACGCTCAGTACAGTTGTCAGAGTTGACCCCTGACACATACACACACACACAGATACACGCTGATGTTTAACCCAAAGCGTGTTTTATCCTCTCGGTCATTTCAGGACTGAGGACAAGGAAGAGGTTTATGTAGCATCCAAAGATTTGTTCAAAACATTTGAGTCCTGCCATACAGAACTGTCACATGGACAATTTAATAATCTAATTTTGGACATTTGCCACTTATATATTTATATTTATTTATACTTAGATTTGGCTGCTTAATGAATCTGAAACTATTCTGCTAATTGTCATTTTTTAAGCAAAAATAACATTTTACAAGCCCCAGCTTTTTAAATCTGAATATCTGCTAATTTCCTAAGTCTTCTGTGATTTGCAGACAAAACATGCAATTTGATGATGTCACCTTGGGCTTTGAGAAAATGTGATGGTCATTTAAAAAACTAGAAAACTTTCTGACATTTTATAGACCAAACAATTAATCAGTTAATCAAGAAAAACTCTTTTTCACAAACCTTCCTGATTATAGCTCAGTATTTAGTCTTAGGCACTGTAGGTAATCTAGGAATGTAAACTTCAAACTTAAGCATCAAATTTAAAATTCTGCAGAAATTTTAAGGTGTGCCTGACGTTGCCAGCGTGAAGCCCTCCAGAGCTTGCCTGTCTCACTCTGTCTGCGTGTGTGTGTCAATTACTGTGTGTGTCTGTGTGTTATTTCTGAGTTCTGACTTTTAATTTTTAGAATTCAGAATTTTTTATTCTGAGATCAAAGTCCTAACTCTGAGATTAAGTCAGAATTCTGCCCTGCGATTGACTGGCGACCAGTCCAGGGTGTTTCCCTGCCTCT
>JAVQJF010078929.1:0-27554 GCA_036023855.1 Gadopsis marmoratus | reverse complement strand
CGACTACAGATGATCGTTTCTGCTTCGTCAAGATGTGAAAATCACAGAAAAGAAGTTGAAGAATGTAGTGAAGTTCTTGCATGAATGCACTGAAATACTGGGCTCACCCTTAGGGACGGGGTGAGGAGCTCAGACATCCGGACGGAGCTCGGAGTCGAGCCGCTGCTCCTTCAGATCGAAAGCAGCCAGTTGAGGTGGTTCGGGCATCTGATCAGGATCCTCCTGGAGGTTTCCCGGGCACGTCCAACTGGTCGGAGGCCCAGAGGTAGACCCAGAACACGCTGGAGGGATTATACAGTATATCTCATCTGGCCTGGGAGCTCCTCGGGGGGCCCAGGGGGGGCTGGAAAGTGTTGCTGGGGAGAGAGACGTCTGGATACCCTGCTGAGCCTGCTGCAAGATGGATGGATGGATTCTTAGTTCACTGGATTCGTTTTCTACCATCTGGTGTCGTCAGAACGTCTACTTTTTAGAAAATGGGAAAACTTCACCACCTGATCGGTGATCAGAGAGGCATGGATTCCTACAAGGGACGTCAGGGCAAAAGGTGATTACATGCACTTAATCATATCTCACCCTGACTGAATGGCAGCTCCGAAAATATTGATGGCTGTTGGGAAAAATGTTGTTTAATATGTTATCTATCTATCTATCTATCTATCTGAAGCAAAGAGCAGTCACCATCTGGATGTGTGTCCAGCTTGTGGTCAGCAGTGTGTGTGTCAGTGCTGCTGTCACTCAGAGGCCTCAGGAAACCTCTCACACCTTGTCATCCTCTCTGTTGTCCCGGGGCAACCGACCAGAAAGAGAGAGAGGAAGGGGGGAGAGGAAAAGACGGATAATGAAGAGACAGCGTGACGCACACGAGAGGTTTTGGACAGAAGCTGCTTTGAGATGACAGAAGTCTGAAGAAAAGCCAGCAGAGATCTCAGAGCGACGGGGACGAGCGAGGGCGGGGTGAAGACGTTCTCGCCGCCGTCTTCACTGCGAAAAGACAAAACCCTTCATCTCCAGGCTTTGATACAGAACTCCTCTCCTCCAGCTTCAAAAGCTTCACAGCCTGAAAGGCTGAAACACACACACCTGCTCACAGCACAGCAACAGGAAGTCAGCTGAAGGGAAGCAGAGAAGGCAAACAGGAAGGACTGAGCGAGTCATGTTGGTCAGTCTGTTATCTGCACGCTTCTGCACACTGCGCTGCCACATCTTTAATCCAAACCTTTATCTTTCATGTAGTTATTAGCAAAGACCAATGTTGAAAAGGGTTTTTTATTGCCTGCTTAAAAACTGTCACGTTTGCTGGCTAAAATGGCCGTCGCATCCCTCCCTGCTGCCACGTTTCTGTTTTTTCCTTATTCAATCTAACAGATTCACACTTTACATTCCGCATTACGACTATCAACAAGTTCTTTGATTGGTGGCAATTTTCTGCGGTTTGCTTAATATTTGTACATTTTTCCACATTTTATTGCAAAGTAACACGTAAACGGACACTGAAGAGATTCGCAGCATCATTTGCGTTCTGCACGTCTCTCTCTCTCTCTCTGTGTCCTCGGTCTTCCATCTCTGTCTCTGCCTTCTCTCCTTCATCCTCTGTGGTTCCTCCATCTGTCCTTTGTATGTCTATCCTCCCTCCGCTCTCTGCCAGCGGTCAGACCAGCTGAGCCCTCGTCGATCCGCTGATCCTCCCCGCCACAGAGGAGTCTCGCCGGGCTGCGACACAAACAGAGCTCCTCCGGCAGGAAGTCATATCCCACAGTCTCTCTCTCCCCCCGCTGATGCTGCCGAGTGCAAAGCTCACATCTTCACATCTTCACATCTTCACAAAGTCAGTGACAAACATCAGCATCTGCTGGTGTCGCCGGACTTTCATTAAATTAAAGCTCGAGGACTGAACATGCCAGACTGTCCTGCAGTTAGATTTTACTGGGTTGAATTCAGGGGTGGAACTGACCCTTTATGTCGCTGCAGCTTTCCAGTCTAGCACTTCACATGTGCAGTGTACAGTCACAATGGGGGCAGATTTACCAAATGATCGAAACTCAGTGAGGCTTGAAACAAGGGGTCCTTGACAAAAGCTGCCTTCAGATTCTTAGACAGCAACCGTTGAGGTTGTCCGACATATCGACAGCTAGCTGAATAATGCTAACTCCGTGAACCTTCTAATCTCTCCAGCTGAAAATAAGAATCCTGCATAAAGGTGCGTAAATATGCAAAAGATGACTTCGTACACGACAGCATTCTACTTGTGCGCCACATAATGCCGGGAGAGAAAGATGGCGAGATGGAAAGAGGGAAGAGACAAAAGGAGAGTAAGACAGGGAGATACAGACAGCGAGTGAGACAGGAAGCAACACGACGGATAACAGGAATAAAGAATGGTGTGAAGGTAAAAAGAAGAGAAGGTGACGTGTCAGAAGAAGATTGTGCTCCGTCTCCGTCTGTCTTTGTGTTCAGGTTTCAGACCTTCCTGTAATCCAGCTTTATGTCTGCCACGCTGTCTCTGCACCTGTAATCTGCTCGGTGCGCTCCTGTAATCTCGCTTTAACGCCGCTTATCTCCTGCTCCACGCCCAGGGAAACGCTCACTTCACTCACAAGTGAAAAGGAGGCGACGCCGTCCTCCGCTTCTTTCCCATTTTGCCTCTCTTATCTCCAAATCCGACGTGATAACCCCCTCCTACCGTTTCCCTGTAGCTCTTCTCTGCTCATTTGTTGCAGGGTCAATATGTCAGACCTGTTGGTGAAATCAGGCCTCTTCCACCACTATTTCTAGGTAAAAGACAAGCTTACATATAAAGGAAAATATTGTGTAAAAACCCTGCTGGTGCTACATTTAGATCTCGAATGGAGCGTATTGATTAGTTGTACCGGACGTACAACAGATGAGGAAGTACTGAAAGCGTGGCAGCTCAGCCCAGCATCAAATGAATTACATCCATGTCGGACGATTCTGTGCTGCAGGAAGCAACACGAGAGGTGCTGAGAGGTGGACAGTGAGGGTGTGGAGGTCGGGGTGTTAAATGGGCATGTAGCTCGTCTTACTGTTCGTGTTTGGAAATGTTACTTTCTGGAAGCACACACAGTTATCAGCGGTGCAGCGCTGTCGACCGCAACGGGCTTTAAGAAGCAGCTGCAGAGGTCCTGGATCAGCAGTTAAGCAGGAAATAAAAAGCACGGGCTGTTAATTGTCTGGACCACATGCACTGAGGTGACGCTTGTTTAATGAAGCTGCTGTTGCGTGTCTCTGATTGTTGTGTGGTCGCTCCACTGTGATTGGCTGCTGACTTCAACGCTCGGTCAAACTTGGGAACTTGTGCTTTAAGCAGACTGTCATCACCGTCCTTTGTCGGGAAGCAAATGCCGCTTTAGTTTGTTCGAATCCAGTCAGAAGGTCCGACTCGCTGCCACGTCTCGTCTTTCTCAGGTCTCCTTCACGTCCTCGATGGATCTCTCTCCGTCTGCCTCGCGCTCTCTTGATCTTCCAGCCTCTTTACTCTGATGAATCTGCCTTTCATTACCCTCCCCGCCGCCTCCTGCAACATGTCGAGGAGCTGGTACATGAGTCTCCTGTGTATAGGGCCAATAGAAGAGATTACAAAGAGTCAGGAGAGACTCGCGGAGGCAAACAAGTCACTGAGGCGCTCTTCTTTCAAGGATTTCCTGTCTGTTTGTCGAGTCGCCAAAAGCACAAGAGAGAAAGAGGGAGGATGTTTCTACACTTTATTTTAACAGGCCATAAAAATACAGCAGATTGTAAAACTAAAACTAGCAGGTGATCACGGCAGCCATGATGGAGCTCAGCTCTTTGGTACAAACCATGGCTGTGTTGAGAGATGTACCACGCTCAAAGATGGCGCCCGATTCACTCCAGTTAAAGCTGCTACTCTTCAAGACTTTATCATTTTTGTTGGAGCGACAGCTAGAAGCAGACAGCTTAGGGCAAACTTTTCTCTGCGGCGGCTGATCCGAGCACTTCTAGTTGAAAACCTTTACTGGTGTCGTCACTTGTGCTTCTTTTCAGGCAACCAGTCATATATCAGATGGGGCTCGTCACCCTGGTAACCAAGAAAATGGACGTGGAACCCGTCCTGGCCGTGTCTGTGTGTCCTGAGCTTTACGATGTGCCAGATTGGCCAGACGCTGCATGTTTACGTGTTGTCAGCTTGTTGCTGGCTTTCAATTAAATCTATACGTTTATGGATTATAGACAGATGTTCCTAAACTTGCATACCCATTGAACAAGTGTAGCGGCTCGTCTCCACGGCAGCAGACAGGGTTGGACACTGGGCCTGTTGGTTTGTGCTTCCTGCATCGCGTGTCACCATGATGATTTGTCAGGATTAGATTCCTGTACGTTTGTTACAGACGGCAAACGCAGTGAACTTGTCTGTGAAATCCTGCGGCGTTGCAGTCGTGGCGCCCTCGGGGACGGTCCCCTCTGCCGTCACGGCTTTTTGAGTGTTGCAGCGCCCCCCCCCCCCCCGTGTTGTGCCCATTATCCCTTGTAATGACCGTCCTCTCAGGTATTACTGCTCGGCTCGCACCGTGAGGCAAACAGCATCAAAGAGATTGATTCCTCATAATGGGTCATTTCATAATAGAGGGAAGTGGGAGTGGTGAGCGAGGCTGAGATGGACAGGGAGAGAACGAGGGGAGTGAAAGGCCTCAGACAGACGTAGAGAGGGGAGGGAGAGAAAATGTGTATTCGGGGGATTTTTACATTAAATACCAAATTTGGCTCCTGCAACTGTGTCATTACAGTGTGTGTGTATGTGTGTGTGTGTGTGTGTGTGTGTGTGTGTGTGTGTGTGTGTGTGTGTGTGTGTGATTAATAAGAGAGTTGGCATTTAGCAGCAAAGTATCTGACTGGTTTGGATAATTACACCAGGAGAGAAAGCAGAAGCCGGGACTTTATCAGCTCGCGTGGGAGTCTGAGCATTCTGGGTTTTAGTTTTTTCCTTTTTTTCTTTCTCTTTAAGCCCCTCCACTTAAACGGTTGCCAATTCACCTCTGTAATTTTTTTATTTTTTTATTCCAAAGTTATTAATGTCTGAGCTGCAGCGAGGGAAGATTAGCGGCAGAGGTGAAGAGGAGGCTTTCAAGCCGAGTATTTATAGGTGCGCTATCATCCAAAAACACTTGAAAAAGCGATGGAAACGATGTCATGTAAAGCTGGATGGAGGTGAAAATGGTAAAACGTGAGAGAGATTAAAACACTAGATAAGAGAAAATACAAAAAACGAAGCAAAATATTTGAATCTGATGGAAATGTAAAGGCCTCCCTCAAATTACAGCTTGATTCACAAACCTCTCCACCATTTAAACCCTCCTCCTCTTTTTCATTTCATTTTGTCTTTGTCTCACTTCCTGTGTCTCACTTCCTGTGTCTGTCCTGCATCTTTCCCAGCTGAACACAGGAAACGACACCGTCGACGACCTCAGCAGCTCTGCAGCATCATGGAGGTAACATCATCGGACGGTGATTAGATGGCAGCAGTAGACAAAAGGGAGTTGGGCATGTGGGACAAGTCCTCCCTAAAATCGCAATATCGATTCCTGTCGGGACAAATTAAACCTTCTTTTTGTTTTTGGATACAAGAACCAGCTGACAGTGTTTGTTACTTTCTGGCTGATCGAGTGAATTAAACCTGATGGATCAAAGTGCAGTCAGTGCCGGAGGAAGTACAAGGACTAATACCACACTGTTGAAATTGTTACTTATATAATAATATAAAAAGTCATGTAAAATTAACTCTTCGTATGTTTTGTGAAGTAAAGCAGTGAGATAAAGTAGTGGATCGACCCGAGCAGTCAACTCTCCCTTAATGGCAGTTAGTGGTGTTGAATGTCCAGCATCAACTGGAAAGGGGTCAAAGGTCACCAGCCAGGAGTGAGTGGACAGCCGAAATGTTGGATGTGTTGAGTGATAACCAACACTAATGCAAGCCGCTGCCGTGGAAGCTACAACCCAGTTTCCCAAAAGCGTTTTGTCCTCTGTTGATGGATTTCTAAGTTCATAGTGAGCAGAATTCAGATTTCAGTTGAGCTTTGAGCAGATTAGCCCCAGAACGCCCTCCAACCTGGCAGCTGGAGGAGTCCAGAGTTCAGACTCAGTTCAGTCACATCTGGATTAACCGCTGCAGGGTTTACCCATGAAGGGTTAATTAAAGGGTTCTTCTGTGCCTGTTAGCAGATAAGAGTTGGACTCTCTATTACCGGCCGACTCGGCGCCTAGTGGCAATCAAATGGAGAGCAGTAATCATCACATTCCCATCGGGCTGCTGAGACAATTTACCCGCTGCAGTGCACTCTGGGAAAATGGCAGCCCTTCTCCTCACTGACACATGTGATTAACGGAGGATGTCTCCCGATTGACACATCTGTTTTTTCTGCCTCTACCCCGTCTCCGAGCATTAACGTTAGTGCCGCCACTTTTGGCTGACAAGTCCCCCCCCCCCCGCCGCACCTCCTTCCCCTCTGTAAATGTGCTGACAGCTCCGGGAATTATAACTCCTGTGCTTATAATGACTGGAACCCTTTCTATATGGTGCATTCACTGTACACAGTATATTACAAAGCTCTCTTCAGAACGCAGGTCTATTTTTACCTCTTTCATTCTACCATAATTGTCAGGAAGTGAGGAAAGCCACCACCACATGCTGCCAAGTGGAAGTAACGATTCAAAGTGCTGCACAATAACCACATCTTTTAGACGCTGAGCAATTACATGCGGAGTCAATGGAAAGACGCGAGTGGACGCAGAAATTGGAGGCAAATTGATGTCCACTCAAGAAAAATGTAGGGAGACAAGGAAGGGAAGTGTACACTTATCCTACATGTCCAACTCTCTAAAACTAATTTGTGATGCAACAGATTTGAGTCTGCAGCACGAATCAAACCTGAAGCTGCTGACAAGAGTTTGTTCTCAAAGGAAGGATTGTTTTTGTGTCTCTAATAAATGGATTTAGACAGACAGACAGGTAGACAGACAAAAAATGCTTTGCTATTATTATGATTCACAATATTACCACCATTAATCGACTATTTCATCTGCTGTTCTCCTCAAACAGGAATAATTCAGAGCCTCAGAGACTGTGTGTGTGTGTGTGTGTGTAGGTTTGTGTGTCTGTGTGTGTGTGTCTGTGTAGGCTTGTGTGTAGGTGTGTGTCTGTGTGTGTGTGTCTGTGTGTGTGTGTGTGTGTGTGTGTGTGTGTGTG
This sequence comes from Gadopsis marmoratus, assembly GCA_036023855.1. Classification (NCBI taxonomy): domain Eukaryota; kingdom Metazoa; phylum Chordata; class Actinopteri; order Centrarchiformes; family Percichthyidae; genus Gadopsis; species Gadopsis marmoratus. The sequence continues at coordinate 20,335 of JAVQJF010078929.1, read as the reverse complement.
TGTGTGTGTGTGTAGGTTTGTGTGTCTGTGTGTGTGTGTGTGTGTGTGTCTGTGTGTGTGTGTGTGTGTGTGTGTAGGTTTGTGTGTGTGTGTGTGTGTGTGTGTAGGTTTGTGTGTCTGTGTAGGTGTGTGTGTGTGTGTGTGTGTGTGTGTGTGTGTGTGTGTGTGTCTGTGTGTGTGTTTTTGTGTGCTAAAAGCAGAAGTTGATGCTTTGCTTTTTGTGTGAGTGAAGCGGTTCAGTTAACTGTGTGTGTTCACCCTCTGTGCCTCCTCTAATTAACGCTGCCCGTAAATATTTAATGTGCGACAGCAGAGCAGCAGAGGACGCTAACACAAGCTGCTAACGCGGCCAAACCTCCGCTCGTGTCCGCCTGCTGTTCTGACTCCCGCTTCCTTCGCATGTTTTGACTTTTTTTGATCCAACTGCATTTAGTGACAAAGAAACAGTTTTGGACGGAGAGAAAATATTCAGATTGTGAGCAAAGTGTTGTGGAAGTGTCAGTCAGTGTGACTGTTCCCGTCAGCAGCAACACTTTGATGTCACCTATTCATCTTCATCAGAAGGGATCAGAATGAATCACTTCTGGACGACACAAGCAGCTGGTCTCCGCTGCTCGTCTTTCATTGTTAAAGAGGTTCATCTTCCAGTGACACCAGTCACCTGCTGCACGTCCAGAACGTGCTGCATTCCTTTCAAACATTCTGCTGCTTGTCATTTAGTCCATCCACACGTCGGTTTGCTGAATTACTGCGGCTGATTTTGGAAAGACTTTCTTCTCTTTTCAACTTGTTCTCTGTGAGAGCAGGTCGTGGTTTGACTCTGCTGCCTCTGACTGCAGAAATGGCGCCGTCCTCCTCCATCGCTCTTCATTTGGATGTTTTTTCCCCTCCTCCGTGTGTCCACTGCTTTCTTTCCGGCTTGCCCATCCATCTTAATATCCCTCCCTCAGCCCAGTTAACTAGACGGGGAATGAAATGCAGAAAGGAGGGAGAGGAGGATGCTGCTTGTTGTTGATCCGGCAGCAGGACTTTAGAGCCACGCTGGGCAGCATTTCCTGTCTTATTGTCTGAAATGTACCTTCAACGCTGAGCCTGAAGGAGCTGTGCAGCCAGCGACTTTGCTCAAGCAGCTGAAGTGCGTCCGCCATCTTTGTAGTCTTGTCAGGGTTTCTCACTGTACTAAATAACATGAACAATAAGAGTTGAATAGCACCCATCAAACACAGTGCAGCATCTCCAGTTCTCTCGCTTCATATCGCCAGATTTAAAACCCTCTAAACGAGGAATCACTGAAGCAACAACACACCTTAAACACCTCAATGAAAGATTTATATGTCCTATATTTACATAGATCTGTACGTTAGGTATTTTCACTGCTGCATGATGCCACAGTAAAGACGTTCCTGTCCATGTTTAAATGTTGAATCGTCCTTCTGGACAGTCCTCAGGATACGAGCTGCAAAAGCACTGTAGTTTCCTTTTGTGTTTGAAACGAATCTGCTGGCAGAAAGACGTGAAGAAGCTAACCTGACAGTCCAGCAGATATAAAAGTTTAACTTTGCCGGCGCTGAGTGTTTGGATACACCTTCGAACCTTTACATTCCTGCTATACAGGCTCGCCCCACAGTTTCAGAGCCACGAACGGAAATGATTCAGCGCTGGACTCGACAAAGAGAAGATTCCTCTCTGCCCTCATCAGGGGGAAACATTACAGACCTGTGCACAGTTCACTGAAGTCTGGGTAACCTCACATGCAGCTACGAATTCCAGTCATGGCTTCAGCTTGTTAGCAAGCCAGAAAGCCCTGCACGTCCCTCAGTGGCTGCCGCCAGTCGCATCCGTACGGCGAGTGTTGAGAATGTGTTGCCACGGAAACAAAGCAGCAGAAGAGGAGGAGGAGGAGGCTCAGGGCACCTCGGCTTGCTGAGTGGAGGCTTGGCAGCACCGTCGCGCTAAAGTTTCCCTGCGTGTTCAACAGTAACCTCCAGGTTCAACATAGAGAAACTGTACCCGTTAATACGAGCGGGCAGAGGAAAGAAAGACCGGCTGGTCAACGGACAGGGAGAGAAAGGAGGGAATCAAACAAGCTCGCAGTCGGATAGACAGAAGCCCAGCGGAGTGACAGACAGGAAGGAGAGGGTTCGGCTGCTCGGCTTCCTGCGGGCATTTAACACCTCCCAGAGAGACGGAGGAGTTCCTGTCAGGGAGTCATCGCTTCATTTTAGCAGCAGTCTGATTAACGCTCAGCTCGGCCTCGTTGGCCTTTTGTACGACTCTGAGTTCGTCCTGGTGATGAGCCGCCGGAGGTCAGACAGGCCGGGGGGGAAAACTAAGGCAACCTGTCAATCACTTTGTCGTATCGGGGTTAAAAAAGGCTGAAACCGGAGGGATGGATGGAGAGGAGGAGATGAAGCATGCTGATGTGGTGTCTTGTTTAACCTTACATTAATTCAATATTTATTTAGGGATTTATAAATGCTTCATAGACAGTAAATCAATATTTATAAGGCAGCTAATGAATCTGCCAGGACACCCTCAGCATTTTAATGCCACGGTGCAGCGCCGTCTCAGGCTGCACCCAGACACATGGAGGGAAATCCATCCAGAGTCCAGAGACCTGCTTCTCCTGGAGGATCCCGAGGAGGTTCTCAGGCCGCGTGGGCTGTATAAAGATAAAGGTCAACACGTTGTAGACGTCGTCAAACTGGGCGGGAAAGACAAAAAAAGGTGTTTCTGTCAGGTCATCGCGAGGCCTGTTGTCGTCCACTATGACGCGCTACACAAACACAGTCTGTCGGTCTGACGTCACGCAGCCTGGTGCTGGTGTTACCTCACTCAGGAACCCAAGATACTTCAACTCCCATCCATGAGGGACTCGTTTTAGAATTGGGCTGCCAGATTGGCTGCAGCATGAGGGGGGGGGTCACCACGCCAAATTAAGTGGCTGACCGATCATCAATCTGAATCTTCTGTCTGAAAATTGCTTGTTTTTCTTCACCGACAGCAGCAGAATCCTCTGTTAATGAACCCGTGAGAAACAGGAAACCCTCACGCTTTTAACGCCTGAACCAACAAATCTAAAAAATAGTTTTTTTCGGTGGGCAGACTTCTCCTCGGCGGTGCGAGAGCTGTTTCCTGTGTTTACTCCTCCTGCGTTGGCCTTTAGAGGAGCGCGAACCTCAGACACTGTAGGTGTGAACGCAGACCTTCTGTTCATCACTCTGCTCTTCTTCTTCTTCTCATCTTCCTCTTCACTTCTCTGTGCTCTGTGTTTTATCTCTCTAATCTCTCGTCTTCACCCTCAGTGTCTGCTGCAGCGGTAGAAAATATTTCTGTTGGCTGACTTCAGTCTGGCAGGGAGTCACGTGTTTCACCAGCTGTGTGTAAGTTCAAACTCTTGAACGTGATCTCTAACTTTTTAAAGGTCGCGCCATCTGAAAGTTACAACTTAAATCTCACACCTCGCCCTCAGCAGGTGTAACGTCCTGGTGCATCGTTCTGGCCACAGGAAGTGAACACGTCATTTTCTGAGACAGTATTTTGGTTAGTGTGGCAGCTGAGATGAAGCCTACAACCGAACATCGACTCAGTTTTATATCAAACTAATGTATCAGCTCTCTAACTTTGTCACAAAACCAAAACTAAAAGCCAAAAGAGGCTAAAAACAAGTCATGAAGCTGCAGAGTTCTCTGTGGGTTTGTCATTATGAGCCGCTACTTTCACATCACAGGGCACTTTGATTTATTATTCATATAAAAAATTGTGATTAGCAGAGTTTTGCACACAAAGCAGATCTTTTAAAGCAAACATCGTCCTGTTTTTAGTGTTTTATCTGCAGTTTGGTTTCATGAAAAATGAGTGCACGCTTTACTTCAGACTCCTGTCTGTCTCTCTCTCTCTGTCTGTCTGTCCTCGACCATAAACACAGCTTGTATGATAAGAACGCAGCCTTTGTTCGTCATGTTCTGTTGTTTGCATGAAGAGGATGAAGTCATATCTTCACCGGATCGCAGTGGATGAGTCTCTCTCTTCTGGTTGTCTTTTCTCTCGCTATCTCAGTTGTATTTCCTGTCCTTCCCCCAACATCTCTCTCTCTCTCTCTCTCTCTCTCTCTCTCTCTCTCTCTCTCTCGCTCGACCAGCCTCTCTCTTTATATTGTTTGGCGAAGGTCAGTCTCTGACATTGGAGCATGTGCTCTCCTCATAATGAAACCAGGGAGCTGAGATCGGCTTTTTTTGTTTTTTGGATCAAGACAGAATTATGCAAGAATTTAATCCCAAAGTGAAATCCACTCATAAACTGCTCTCTGACGCCGCTGTGAAATTAAATCTCAGATAAGAGATGAGATTCTGTCTGCTGATCATTTAGATTTTCCTTGTTATCAACAAATGTGAGGTTCAGGCTCAAACAAGTGTTAGTGTTGTTCCTTCATCACCGTTAACACACACACTGGAGTTTATGTCGACACCATCCTGTTGCCCCAAAACGTGGATTCATCCGTGCTGAAACAATAGTCCCCAACAAAATGTCCTGTTTGTTTGGTAAAAGCAGCAGCCTTTGTTAAAAATGAAACTATACATGTGTCAGGTGCCTTTATTACAACAAGAAACTGAAATCTCACGCATGATGTTGTTGCGGGAAGACGACACTTGGAATAACAGTCTGAACCAGAGTCAGTGGCGAAACAAGCACCTTTAGTGGACGGACTTTGACGGGCAGCCTGTTTCACAGACGCCTGTGGAGGACTAATCTGCTGGGCTAATTAAAAAGATTTAGAGCCCAAAGTGTGTATAAAAAGTGTTTGTTTTACGCACCATTTCTATTCTAATAACATCGTAATCACCAAAATGATTGCTGACATCTGGGAACATCAAACCAAGTCAGACGGGTCAAGTAACGCGAGCAGTCAGACGTGAAGCGACCGACGTGGTAATAAACCAGAATGATCCTTTAAGACTTTTGGCTTTTGTTCAGCAGTGTTTTGGGCTTTGAAGCTCGTCTCTCTCTGGTTATTAAATGTTATGCTCAAACGAGTGTAATATCTGCTCTGCGGCTACTGTAACATAAAGTTTAATGAAATAACTTTTCATTTCATTGATTCGTTCATTTGCGCTCCTTTGCTTCTCTCTTACAGTAAATTACTTCCTCCTCTCCTCTCGCACTTCTCTCACTTACAGTAAATCCAGCTACACCTCCGCACATCTCTCCCCCCTCCCTCTCTAATTGACACTAAATCCACCACCACCACTCTCTCCATATCTCTTTGTCCATCCTCCTCCTCTATATTTGCTGACAGTGGAGTTTGTTTTCCCCGCTGGCTCGCCTCCGGAGCCAGGGGTCAATCTGTCCCCTTCACACTGCTGCAGCTGCCCTCCACCCGTCCCTCTGTCCTCTTCAGTCCGTCTGGAAGAATTGCACAAATTGCAAAAGAGTTTGAAATGTAATGTAACTATCTGCATGCCTCTACGTTTCCACAGATTCCAAATGTGCCAGGCTGCATTTTGGGGGAAGATGGGATTTGATGGGATCGTGCAAAATAAATGAGACACTGCCGTTCTAAATGTGACGAAACTTTAAGAAAATACAATACATTAAAGATTGAAGAACAGTACTTTTTTTTTCCAGAATTATTTTGCCTCAGCATTTAGTCTCGGTATCACATCGCAGAAATTCAACTTTCTAAACATAAAGATGTTTTTACGTAAATGTTCTCTTTGCAACTAGTTTACAGCTAGATTTATTAAATACATTGAAAAGGAAGAAACCGAATTGGAAAACGTAATTCGTTCATGCAGTTTTAGTGTCGCTTGTAATAAAAGCTACATGCTACATGTTTGAACGTGTAACTCGGTGACACCCAGGCTTCTTGTCTCAAGTGTAACGTGCAGCGATCGTGCAGGCACACCTTTTCACCTTTGGAGCAATAACTACAATCTTCGGCTGCGGTGGAACAGTGTTTTTGCTCAGGCAGGTTCCAAACTGAGCGAAATGACCCAGAAGCATCCGAGTGGCAGCCGTGATAAGAGCTGGTCGAGGAAAGGTGCTTCAGTGCTTCCTTTCTTATCTCCATTAGCAGAGGGGACACTGGACTGTCCTTTGCCAAAGGAGAGGAGATGATGCCGTCCCACAACCCCTTGCAGCAGCAACATTTATAGCGACCACGGCGGACCCACGTCAATAACATCTGCCGGCTCACAATTATGTAAGTGAGTCAAAATTAATTGTCCTTCACAACCTTCCTCAGGTTGACCTGAGGTCATGAGGAAAGTGTTTACGAAAAGACTTGTTGTTGGACCGCAGCCTTTGTTTTGTTCTGATTCAGTTGGAGGAAATTTCCGCTCATCCTTAACTGGGATGTCAGAGATGCAGTTTTCAGAAGACTAAAGTGTGGATCAGTAGCTGCGTACAGTTGATTGTCATCTGAATATGAATACTTGGTTTGTTTGTTCGCTAGCAGAACAGCTCAAAGACGCGTTGACGCTGAATCCTGGCGGAGGAAGGAAGATGTGATAGGAGACTTGAATTCGTTTTTCTTTGGTCTTCCAAACCTCTGCGCTCACTGTAATGGAGAAATACATCTGAAGCCTGTTCAGTCGATGCGTGACAAGAAAAATGGCAGCAATGGTCATTAGATCTCCCTGACGTGGACCTTTAGAGGTTCGGCAAAACAATAATTTTACTCTGTCAGGAACAAAGGTGACCGTGTGACTTTGTTGTGCTCCGCAGAACCTCGTAGGGTGGAGGACTGATGGGTGACCGTGACTCCTGATGACCACCATCTTTATCTAACCTTAACCAAGAGTCCTGACATCCTCTCTCTGTTCACCTCCCATCCATCATCACAACCCTCCCTGTCCTGTATCCACACAGCACTTCTGCTTCTGCTGAAATGACCTGGAATCGGTTTCTGCATTAGCATGTGGATCGTTGCCCTCTGAGGACACTCCAGATAAATATTGTGTTTTCTGTGCGGGAGCTCGAGCTGTGCCGACACAAATGCCAGCAGGTTTATCGGGTTCTATTCCACTTGACATTTGATGCGATTCAGAGTGTTTTCAGCGTCTCCTCAGTGTGACGACTGCAGATTATTGGATGCGATCAGTTCGGTCTGATGTGGTGACACTGTGTGGATGAACGCAAAGCTATGAAAAACTGAGGACAAATGTCGAATGAGCGTTTTTGCTCCTGCTGAGCTGAAGACAGCGATTGTCCGTGGCATTTAAGATCTTCTCGTAGACAAATATAAGTGCTCGAATAATGGACAGGACATTTCTCACTGGGGACCTTTAGCATCAGTTTGAGGCAGGCTTTTATTAGAGAGAGACCTTTGATGGTAACGCTTTACATAAAGGTCCTTGTGATAGCTTTAGTTTATAGGTAATAAGGCACTTATTATCATTAATAAGACTACATTTCTTATACATGTCTTATAATCAATAAATACCATATTAACTATTAACTAACGCTTATTATGTTTGATCACATTCTATTAAGAAGCCTTTTGTGATCTTGATCACACTCAGCACTTCCTCCGCCTTGTCGCCACTCTGCTGTTCACTTCTGATCAGTCCTTCCTTCGTGTTTGTTAGTTAGGTAGTTTGTTAGTTAAAACTCCCAGAGGTCATAATCCCTCCCAGGTCTTGGTAAGTTTTTATTGTGAAAACCCTACATGAAGTTCCTTTGATGAACAGCGGCTGCTGGACGCATGTTGTGGACCGTTTTTGGTAATTACATGTTTATTACAGACCACATCCTGTCATTTCCTGATGGTTTAAACGCCGTCTGAAACGATGAGTTGGATGACAGGAGCACAGGGTGTATTTGAATCCCTTCCTCCCCCTGTAACGTTAATCCCATCTGAATGAGGCTTTAGACGCTCATTTAAATAAATCAAACCTTGATGTGAGAAAGAAGAGATGAAGCTTTCAGTCTAATATATCAGAAAATCTTTCCCTGGTCTTCTCTTCCTGTTTTTCTCTGTCGGTACCTCCCCCTCCTGTTTCTAAATTATCTGATGAATAATGTGCCGCGAAGCTCTTTGGGTTGTCGATAAGTGTCTCGGCGTTGGCGCCACCGAGACGGATTCCTCTGCTTTTGTTCTGCCGCTGAGCGACGAGCTGTAGATGATGATAACGTTTTAGTTTTTTCTTTCCGGAAAACAGATAAATACCTGTCACACTGCAGGAACCTAAACTCTGCGTTGTTCTTCTTTTTCCCCACAAACCTCCAACTCTTCTTTACTTTTTTCTTTACTTCCTCCTTTCTTTTCAGTATCCCCTCATATATTCCTTCAGCTCCTCAGCAGCTGAACAGACTTCGATAAAACTCAACCAGCGACAAGTCAGATCAGGGGACATCTGTATTTAGACTTGAGTGTGAATGAACTGTGATCATGTGGAGGCATGTTTGTGAGTGTAAATGACTAATTACATAGGTTCATCGTAGTCTGACTCACAGTGCAGCATCTAATGCCTTCTGAAGGTTGAATAAATATGATGACACTACTGTAGAGATATTCAGGCCTGTACAGCAGAAAGCAGACTGGTTACATTTCTAATTATCTAAATATTTTGTGCATCCTGTAAATCCAAGGATTCTTAAAGGTAGCTCTCTAGAAAAGTAATCTGGTCAGGATCAGGAATAGCCGAACCCTAAAGGTATCCCCCGGGTGTCACAAGCCACAAAATAGATGTTTTAGCTCTTCAGCGGCCAGCAGCTGAACCAAAGACTCATGGACGATTAAACGCTGTACAGTGGGACAGCAGAGGTTGCTGCAGAGACCGTCTGGATACTGAATACAGTCAAACAGATTTTAAAGAACCTTCCCTGAAATCTAAAGGCACCTAAACTGCAGAAGTCCATCTTGACTAAAAACACACCAGGAAACCGCTGTTCTCACGCACGTTGGTGTGCTGATGTGATGATGCAAATGATGATGCGTTCACAGCGTCTTACTCACTTGCAACGCAAAACACGTGAGATTCTCACAGCGAGCGACGTGCCGTGTCGCAGGAAGGGGTTCAGGGTGAGCGGTGGGCGTTCAAGGTCTTGTCCTGGCTCTTCTAATATACTTTACTATATATGCACTACTAGAAGGACGCTCGTTCCAAATCTATTTTAATGTATGAATAGACTGACTGAAGGCTTTGTCAGTTTGCAGCTTTGCGTCAAACAGCAATTCTCGTGTTTGATTGAAATGAGGAGGAAAGTTCCTGAAAAGCTTCTGTTGTGAATCCAGGAACTCGAAGGGTTTCTTTACACTTACTGTGAACATTTTTAATATTTTTTAACATTTAGAAGGAGCTTGTGCTGCCTCGGTGGAAATATGAACTCTCTGAACACTTCCTAGTTCATATTGTCGTCTTCTTCTTCTTCCTCCTCTTTTATAAACCTCTTAAAGCATTTTGCCTGTTGCATAAGAATGGACACTTGACCCTGTTACCTGCTACCTACAAAGTAGGAAATCACATTTCTTAGTTGATGAACTATATAAAACAGACTTTGAACTCTTATTGAAACATAAGAGCAAATGTTCCTCCGCTCTGGGTTTTGCACCCGCTGAAGCAGACCGACGTTATGTGCAGGAATCGAACCGTGCCTCCTCCTTCCCTCCTGCTGTTTGTGTTGTGTGTCAGCCGCTCATTTAGGGGATTACCATGTCATTATGGTGGTTTGAGTCAGCAACACTGTGCTTCATGATGCTGCCGCTGCAAAACAAAATCTCCTTCCCCCTGAAGGGAGAGAAAGCTAATATCCTATATTTAGGTGAGCATTAATGGCCATTACCCGGCAGACAAAGTGCTTCATCCGGAGTGCTCCTCTTTGTTGGGTTGCAGCCTTTTTTCCCTCCTTTATTGCATCTGAAAAGAGGCGGGGGAGATATGATTCTTCACATCAGAAAAGCTCACAGCCAGCTCTGATGTTTCTCTTTTTTTTTTTTTTTAACTGAATGAGATCAAGCAGGAAGCAGGAAAGTAAAAATGCACGACGCAACCTTTAAAGCACGCTGTGACGGCGAAGCTGCAGATGAAGAGGGGGGGAGAGTTTGGCTTTTTTGAAGATTAGCAGGCGTGCTTTCTAACCTTTTGTGTTGAAACATGTATTCATATTCACTGAAGCGGCTTCGGCTCCATTTAAAATGCTGGAGATCCTGTTTGTCCTGCTGAGCCGAATCTGTGAAGCTGCTCCTCTTCAGGGGTTTCTGTTCACCGATGATGTTTATGTGGTGCGGCGTGAAGTCGGGCTGGTGGATGGACGAATCAACATGCATATTATTTAACCTTTGCCTCCGTTAGCTCCACGACCTGTGACCTCAGAGTAAACCATTAGTGTCAGCAACACTGGTGTGATCAAAGTCTCACAGTGTGCCACTGACCTCGTGCGGAGGTCTACACAGGAAGTGACATCAGCTGCTTGTGCTCACCTTTACCTGCGTTCTATCAAACATCGGGTCGGTGTTGGAATCCGAAACATGCCGCTGAAGGACCAACGTGCACCGATGGTCCGATCAGTTCTCCTGTGCAGCTCTGGGATCAGCTGCTCGTCTGACGCTCGCAATAGTCAGGGTGACCGGTCACAGAATCACAAAACAAAATCCACAGAACAGGTTAGTTCATCGATGACTCCGACGCGTATAGGTGTACCGGACCTTCGTTGTCACGGTAACTAAATGGATGGACTTTAAATTGGCAGCAGCTTTACTCCGTGTTTCTTGCTATGTTTCAGCAGGTACAGTCTCTATATGTACCGTAAAAGCCCTTCAAGGGAAGAAAATACCATTTTCAGGGCTAAACAGGTTGGTTTAATTTGGATAAACACTCTCTTGAACTCTTTTCTTTCAGTCCTGTAGACCTTTATCAGATTTCCCGACATTCCCTGTGAAAACCCAAATCTTTCTGCGATGTTTCGAACCCATCTGTTACCCAGCGGTGCCCTCGGACATCGCTCACACGTCTTCTCTGCACCTCTTCATCATCCACAAACATCGTCTCGTGTGTCCTCGGCAGTATTTGCGTGGGTGCCGCCGCTCCTGCGACCCTCGGCGTCTTCGCTTGTAAAGCTGATGAGCCGACGCTCTGCTGCACTCGCTGTGAGTCGCCGCGAATGAGTGCCAGCTAAATGCCCCCAATGTAAAATGAGAATGGGATTGAAGGCAGTTAATAGAGTTGAGGCTGCGATCAGCCTCGGAGCGGCGGCAGTGAACTGCGCTGGCGGTGGGTATCAGCGGGGTCCCGCTGGCTCTGTAGCACTTCCTGCAGGAAAGACCCTAATTAATTATCATCATTTGTTTATTTGTGCCTGCAGCCGTTTCTCACTTCCTGCCTCGGCTCCCCATCACGTCTCTCTCTGACCAGTTTGCTGCCACTCAGATTGTTGCCTTTGTATTCTTTCCTTCTTCATCCGTCCCTTCATGCTGTGTCTCTTTGTCCCGCTTTCAGTCTCTGTTTCAATCTGTCTTGCTGAGTTTGTCCTCCTCCCCTCGTCTTTGTTGCTCTCCATCTCTCCATCTCAACAGCAGGATGATTCTGTAGCTTTATTTTGGAGGTACAGCTGCACTCAGACACAATAGTCTCTTTTGACTTTTCAAAAAAGTCGATATTATTTGCAGGTGCAGGGTTGTCAGTTTGAAAACTCTCTGGGCTGAGAAGGAACCTGAAAGTTGAGGGTTGAGAAATGAATGAAAAATAGTAAACGGACCAGACATTTTAATGTCTTTATTTCGGCTTTTCAGACTGCCTTTATCCCTGAAGCTATATGTTCCCAATTAGCCATAAGCCACGGGATTGTGCCTGAGGCTCCATGAGAATCCACATCTGATTAAGTTTGGAAAAACTGTGACTCCTTGGCTCCATCCGATGAAATGATTTGTGCCTCTCTAACATCTTTTGTCTTTACCAACTGTCAGTTTGCACCTTCATACTGCGGGAAAACAAAACATTCAGCTTGGAAACACTTACAGACAATAGTCAGTATGGATTATAACTAATCAATAATTTCAACTTAAAGAAACAGTTCATAATCATCCCATGTGACAGAGACTCTCTCCCTCCTTCTCCTCCTCCTCTTTCATTGGAGGCTTTTATCTTTCACTCTTCATCTCTCGGCAGTTTGCGTCCCGATCCACTCCAGCCAATTTAAATTCCATTTGGGAATCTCATTTAAATTCATGTGGGACGCCTCATTGGCAGGGCGGCGATAAACATTTATGGATGGGGCGGGTTAAACAAATCACAGACGTGTTGTGTGTATGTGGGGGGGGATTTTAGAGGAACATAACTGAGCTGTCCACACAGAAATGGAAAGGTGAAGCAGTTGCATGATGGGATTGATGTGTGGCAGACTGAAGTTTGGGGTGGTGTTCTGAGAACACACTTATGAAAACCTCTGGCTTCAGTCTCTCTAATCTACTTTGAAGATTTGGACTCGTTTCGTCATGCTCCCTCGCTCAGCCATTTTAAATCTCTCTCTCTCTCTCTCTCTCTCTCTCTCCCTCTGCAACATGTGATAGTCTCTCGATCGCTCTGTCACACACTCTTGTTCTCTAATATTTTCTTTCAAGCTTTCTGTTTCTCCCTCTGTCTGGCTCTCATATTCACATTTTGTCTCTCCTCTGATCTTCTGAAGCTCGTGTTTCTTTCTCTCAGACTACGTCCAACACTAAGGCTTCGGTCGGGCTGCAGGCTAATCAGATTTGTTTCTCAAATCAGACTGCTGTTTGCAAGCAATCAGGATCGGATTTTGTCTGTCCAGATGTCACCAAGCTATCTGCATGAGTTGCCGTGGCAACGACGTAGGCATCAGTAACTATGTCCACTGGTGATGCGGCTTTCCATCCTGTCGCCCTCCAAACAATCATGAGACTGGACGTTTTCCTAAAACACAGTTTAAATTCGGCGAAATATTGACTTTAAACTACCATCAACAGAAACTGGATGTCAGCTCTTGATAGGCGATAGTTTTTGGTATTCAGTGCTAAAGGAATTCTTAAAAGTAATGTGATTCAAAAGACGGTGCAGACAATAAAAAAAACATAACGTATAAAGTAAACGTTTGTCACTTACAGTTACACTCAGACAAAATCATCTGTTTCCAAGCGTGAATAGTGACTTAGTGGTGATGGAGGGCTCAAAGTGAGGGAACAGTTTCTGTAGCTTCTTCACAGTGCGGAAGCTAGATTTTCACTTTAACGCCTCACAGTTCCAGCCCTCCACTGCAGCCGATGAACAACATGACATCACGCTGGTAATATATGACCCTGCAAAACATGTGGCAGCGGCTAAATTCAAACGTTAAAGTGAAGAGTCAGTATGTGACAGGTGGGAGATTGTGGTGTAATATGTTGTAGACGTGGTGGTAATGAGTCCTCTTGTCCTGCAGGTGGCGGTACAGGCAGCCAGCAGACCATTCTCCATGAGGAGCAGTGGAAGATGCCGGCTCTGCCAGCACTGCTGCTGTCGATTTACTTCGCTGTCCTGCTGCTGACCATGGCACCGCTCCCCTTCAGCCGGGCCAACACCCTCTCTGCCGTCCGCATGGGTGAGTGTGTTACCGTGACGTGGGTTTGAATCCCACAGTGTCTGTCAGTCTGTTTGCTGTACAAACAGGTGCTGCTAACATCAAAACATTTCGGAGGTGTTAGTTTAATTTAAACTCCAAGTTGCTGTTTCGAGTGTTGAGTGAGTTTTGCATAAAGTCCCATCATTTAGCCTCTTTGTGCTATTTTCTCTACTATAATATCAGGAATCCTAGCCTGGGTCTGAGCCTGTGACCCACCGAGTGTGACGCGTGTTTGCGAGCCACCACACCACCGGAGTTTCACACCCGTGTTGGTGAACAGCTGACACCACTTTGTTCCGACCTGAAGTATCTTGGCAGCTCTCGGATGCTCTGCCGTGAAACTTGGCCCAGACCTTTGTGGTCCCCTCAGAATGTATTGTAATAATTTTGTAGGCGTTTTTCATTTCTGTACTTTAACAAAAACAGCATCCATCTGTGTTTCATCTCTGTCAGATCCAAGCAGCACTTCACTTATCAAACACTTTCCAGCCTTTACGGTTCCCAAAGTGCTTTTATAGATCGGCCTCATTCGCACAGCGATGGCGAAGAAGCTGCCATGACGGTGCCGGCCTCCACCGGGGGGGTTAGATGCTGTGAGGTGATAGAGCTCCTGATTGAATGTGCCGTTATTTACCCAGAATCCTTCATTCTCCATGAATAAAAACACACACAGAGACGTGCTCTCTGCTTTAATCCTCCTCTCTCTCCTGTCTGAACGTGTTAACAGCAGCACTCTTCCTCGTGTCTCCTGAACGCTCCTCCCTCTCTCGTAGCTCCTGTGATGTCTCCTCCCGTGTTTCCTTATCGTTTTGTCTCTCCTCTCACCACCCACCGCTGTCTCTGATTGCCATCTTGATTCCTCTCACACTATCTCTTTTCTGTGTTTGCTGTTTTACGAGCCCCTCGAGGCCTCCCTTGGTCTCCGCCGCTCGCTCGCTCTGCATTTCCACTTCTCACCCTTCCCTCCAGAAACTGGAAGGGGGCTCTGCTGTCAGCACCTGTTAGTCCCCGTCCTCATCACGGCCCTCAGAGGAGGATTAACTCCAATAAAAGCAGAGACTTAATGTTGGAAGTAGAAGTTCAGCTCTCTCGTCGCAGCAGATAACGTGTTTCCCTTCCTGTTCATCTCTCGGCCCCCGATGGCCCCGAGTTCAGATCCCTGTTGCTTTTATCACACTTTTCAAAACCAGCAGGCACGTATGTGGAAGCTGCCATGGCAACCGTGTCGCCTGCCGATGTGTGATGGCTCACCTTTCACTCTTCCATTAATAACAGCTGACGCCCTTAAATTCGACACACACACACGTTTCTTTCATGTCAGATGAGCGGAGTCGCAGTGGGAATAAGTGAAGTCACATTTCACCCTCACATGTGAAAAACTGAGCTCAGATGCAGGAACGAATACAGAGACACGACTCTCGTCCTCGATAGTTTCGTCCTCGATAGTAGAGGAAAAGAGTATATTATGTTTTTCTTGTAAATCCGAGCAGGTCAGTCCGTCTCTGTCCTGTCTGACTGCCTGAAGACGTACATGTTTAATAACACAAATATATAGTTTCATTTTAAGTTCCTCAAACAGCTGCTCGCTGTAGTTTCTAATCAAACAAACAGGAGGAAATGGTGCCTTTGTTGGGAACTATTTTCAGCGGCGGATGAATCCACATTCAGTGCTCTAGTGAGTATTTAGGGCAGCAGGATGGACTCAAAGCAGATTCCAAAATGTCTCTTCAAGATAAGTCACCTAATACGAAACATTTTTTGTTTTTAATGATTTGATTTGAAGATAAATATCGCCTCAGATATGGAGAATTAAAATGTAGCCTTTGTGGTTTGACTTATATATTCAGCATTACAGGCAACAGAAGAATCACATGAGCAGGTCTGAATATGTTCTAGTCAAATCTGAGTAAATTCTAAGAATAGTTTTTACAGTTTATTATAAAAGCACCAGTATGAAATATCCTCTGTATTTATTTTATTTAATCTTTTTAAATCTGTGTTTTTCTCAATGCAGCTTTGTATGTACATTTATTGAAATAAGGTTAAAATAGGTGGAATAAACTCAAGCAGATATTTGAGAGCAGCGTTGCTGGTCTGATTATTTAAAGTAGAAATAGAATCTATTGCTGCGTCGGGGTTGGTGAAAGAAATTGCTTTTGTAAAAAACAGTCAGACTGTCTGTGTTTGTTTAAATTCAGCCAAAAAAAACGCTCTCTGACTGTGTTCAGGTGCGTGCGTGTTCCCTTTTAGCTGCATTTCTCTCTTCAGGTGGTGGAAAATCTCATTTAGTTCCACTCCAACACACTCAGCTATAACCAAATTCTTTCAAGGTTCGTGATTCAGTGGCGGGGAAATAAAAAGGACTGTGTGAAAGTGTTTTTGTCATTCAAGGACCTGGGTCACGCTGGGACAGTTTGTCCTCATGCTGCCGGGCAGATTGATGTGCTGCTATGTCAGGTAACCAAACATCAGGAGACGCACACAGGAAGTCACCTCGCTCTCATTCTCACTTCTTCTTTATTCTACATGCATGAAAACATGTTCCTTCCTCCGGTCAGTCGGAACCGGAGAACCAAACGATGTATCGTAGGAAAGATAAACAAAAATGGCGTCCTTTCTTGTTGATGCAGGTAATGTCAAAAAGCCCAAAGTCAGCATCTCTGGGTTTTGCACGCATTCTTTATTATGGAGATTTATTATCGTGTAATTCACTTTCTTGTGTTATTTGGAATTAAGAAAAGTTCAGTCGTTCCTGTATGCAATTAAAACAGTTTGGTTAACTTTCAAGTTCATTCTTGACCTTCCTGACCTCTATGAAGATCACCTTATATGCTAGGAAGGATGAGAAGTCCTCAGATTCGAGGTCAAAAGCTCCAGAAAAGCAAGCCAATGAGTGAAGTGTGAGCTGGGGTTGTTGGGGGAGGTGGGACAGGGAATGCTCGTGGTCAAGAAGACAATGTTGACTGTTGTTAGGAGAAAATATGCAAACTGGTGTCAGATTCTGAGAGTTTATATGTCCAGCCGTCCTCCGTGGAGGTTTACCTGAAATTAACAAGTTTACATGAAGTTGGTCACAGTGGAAGGCGGGTGAAAAACCTGCCGTCAGTCTCTCCGAAAGTAGAAGAAAGAAGAATAAAAAAGAAAGTTTGAGAGAGAAAAACAGACTAGCTTCACGCCTCCGTACACCCGGCCACGTCCGACGTCAACGAGGTTTGAGGTTTCAGATGTTTCCGACGAGCATTTAATTTAAAGCAAAGTGAGGTTTTGTGTCTGTGAGGCATCACACGATGTCTCCCTTTGCTGCTGACAGAGAGGTCTGAGGTGTCTTTGTGACTGTTGCACTAAGGAAATGGCTGAAAATGGGAGCATGATGACTTTGATACTTGTGAGCTTTCGAGTGACTATTTAGATACATCATACCTGCAACTGCTAAAGTGGGTCTTCTTCTCCCTGGGTTCATTTGTTCTCTCTCCAAGTGTTCGAGTGAATCAAAAGGAAACAATCTCGAGATTTTGTACAAATCCATGAACACGTGCACAGATTTCCTGATCAGCTGCGATGCCCAACAACCTACCCAATATGGCAACAAACCATAATGAATTTTAAAAAGCAGCCGAAACTCAAACAGCATTCTTGTAACAAAGGAGCAAAGCAAACATCTGTGCAAAGTGTGTCCTCACATGTATTCCAGTGTTGGTCTTATCCATGGAAACGAACCAAGCAAACAAAGAGATGATAAGCAGCACTTCACATGGGCAGCAATCAAATCACAGAACAAGCTCTAATCATTAATCATATACATTTAACGAGCAGATTAATCGCCGTCGTGCTGAGAAACAACCCAGATCCGATCAGAGACCGTGGCTGTAATTAGAGCAGCTTTTGTGTTTATGTCGCATGTCTCCGGCCAAGACACCACAGCAGCTCACAGGTCAGTGCAGAGACGCTGACAAACAATCTGTGGATGAAGACGTCTTCACAGCAGAGGAACAGTGGACTGGTAGCAACAGTGTTGATTTACAGCCAGAAACGTCGTCATCTGGCAGGATTAAAGAAAAGTCACGTAAACGTAGTGAAGGATTTTAAAGATTCAGCAGCATCAGTGTCCTTCAGCTGCTGCAAAAAACCTCCAGGAATTATTTCCACCTGTGCCATCAGTCACTGTGAAGGATTCATTAGCTTAAACTCATCAATAAATATCTCTAAACTCCAGAGGAGCCCGTGTGAAAAAAGCAGTTTGTCACCGCTGGACGGCTGTAACATTAATCCTTTAAAAATTAGCTCAAAGTACATTTTTCAAACTTCGGGCATGAGTCATTTTACAAGTGAAGGTGTCCGTTTCTATTTGAAAAGGCAAACGTCTGATTTCGGAGGAAAACCTGATCACATGTTTAGCGCAGGAAGCTTTGTTCCCCTCTGTCCGACCTCTGAGCCTGTTTAAATATTACAGGTCAGAATCCGTACAGAACCTGCTCACAAAAAACGCTAATTAAATGAAGTTAAAAGGTAAAAAGAATAAAACACAGCAAAGAGAATCAACCCTCCAGGGAACCGAGACGTAAACAGATCCTCCGTTTGCCCGGAGCTTTAATCACTTTGAGAAACTCAGCCTGCAGCTCGACTCCAACAAAGTGTCTCTGCTAAACGCCGCTCACACTACAACTGCGGGGTTTCTCTGTGATATCACACCGGTTCACTATTTGGGGAAAACGTCTGGGTGAGAAACTCCAGTTTCTCAGGAGAAGTGCAGACTGAGGTTTGAATTAATCACAAATTAGAATTAATGAGAAAGTTAGATGACGGTACAGTGATCCCGGTACAATGTGACTGAGCTAACCAATCAGAAGCGAGGACAACACCAAGGTAAATGTGAAGGGGAATATCAGGCCTACATTTGGGTAATTCAGTTTTTTGAAAAGAGGATCATTCCTGGTGGAGGATTGTCATCTTGTGTCCAGTGCTGAAGCCGTGGAAGCAGAATCTGTCATTTTCTGACAGAATTTCCTCCAGTTGTGTAAGTTGTTTATAAATCAGTAACATGAAATAACGAATATGATTAAATGTCTAAACCCAAAATCTGAAAAGTGACAGAATTAAATACAAAAAAAGGGTGCACTGTTCATGTGTAAACTGCCACAATGACATACGCAAAGGAAATGGATGACCTGCTCACAGCTGCAGAAAGTTAAAACAACATTTGGAAGAAGCTCCATGTTTGTATGAAGAGACCTGGCCCGGAAGTTGTAATTACACGATTTGGCCACTATGTAAAAACTGGCTTCAAAGCCTGGCACACTTAATACAGTAAAATCACTCCATGTGAACTTACTGTGTAATGTCATGTATAAGTACACGCTGTATGTTGTGTGGAACTGGAACACGGCACAAAAGAAGACAGCAGCAGGTCTGTGAGGCCAAATGCTAACGTCAGCATGCTAACATGTTAATGTTTAACGGGTATCAAGTTTGACCATGCTAGCATGCTAATATTTGCTAATGAGCATTAGACAAAAAAAAAGTTGAACTGATGATGGCGCTAGATCAGCAGTTATTATAGATACACGACTGACATTTCCCTCCTACTAACAAATGGATCCTGACTTTTCTGTGAAAGTCTGAAACTGGCTCCTGACAGAACTCAGACCGCAGATGTCTTTACCTGCAGGATCAACAGAATTCTTCAGGGAACAGTTTTGGCCCGCTCTGCAAAAAAAAAATCAATGCATCTGTTAAAACCGTGGATGATGTTTGCCTCTGAAATGACAGCAGCCACCAGAGGATTGAACGCTATGATTCCACCCTCCGGGCCAATGGAGCGCTTAGGTTTCTTAGTCTCCCTTTTGTCTCGTCTCATCGAATCTGTCGACCTACCTGCAGCCCCCAGAGTCCAGACTTCCATATTCAAGAATGTCAAACACATGAAGCTCAGAGGTGGGAAGTGACAAGAAAACCTGTTAGTCAATTGTTCGTCTGAAGTTCCGCCGCCTCCAGGGGTAAAATAAAATCAGTCTTCAGAGCTGTGTCTGCCTCGATAAAAGGAGTTTTAGCGTCGCGTCTCAGGTTAAATCCAGAACAAAACGCACGACGGCGGGCGCGTCAACTTGCTCTGCAGCCGCTTTACATAAATACAACATGACGTTTCTGCACCGGCGGGCAGGAAGACGGGAGCGAAGGCGTTTCAGAACCAGGAAAAAAACTGAAGTCGAAACGACATAATTCGATTTTAAACTGGAGTGGAGCTCGGAGTTGGTACGCAGGGCTGTCAGGAAGTCATTTGCAGGGAAGGGAAGGAAACACAAAGTGAGGAATGAAACAGATTTATCACAAACTGCAACAAATGGGGTCAGAGCAGTGAGTATTTGCCTCTGCGTGCACACACTGTGAATTCACATGACTCCAGGATCAACGACAGGTGGCAGGAGGGCAACGCCTTTAGATCAGTCGAGTTCAGATGAGTTCAGGTGACGGCTCAAAGAAACGCTCAACAAGATTCTTATTGGATGATGACGCTGATGGTGATGATCCCACCTTCCTGCCGTGTTTTGCATCCTACTTCGTCTCTTGGCAGTTAAACGTTAACGAGCAGTGAGCTGGAAACAAAGATGGCCGCTTTACATTACAGTCGCTCCACCCCCAAAACCTTTAGGACAGAGTTCAGGTGTTTTGACCCTGATACTGCATCGTTACGCAGCCTGTGTGTGTGTGTGTGTGTGTGTGTGTGTGTGTGTGTGTGTGTGTGTGTGTGTGTGTGTGTGTGTGTGTGTGTGTGTGTGTTGTC
>JAVQJF010078914.1:0-34964 GCA_036023855.1 Gadopsis marmoratus | reverse complement strand
TTCTATAATATTATACAATATTTACAATTTCTTTTCAATTTTATCTTATCTTTATCTATTTTACATTAGGTTTATATGCGCCAATTCACCACAGCAAATTCCTTGTATGTGAAAACCTACTTGGCAATAAATATGATTCTGATTCTGATTAAGTAAGAGTATCAACACGGCAGAGTAGAAATACTCTCTTACTTATTCATCTTACTTCAGTAAAAGTACAAAGGTATTAGCATCAAAATATACTCAAGAGTTCCCAATGTAAAAAGTCTAATTAAGAAGAATGGCCCATTTCAGAATAATACCTACATTACTCAACATTAATTAATGATGCATTAATGTGTGTGTGGAGCTCATTTGGATGACTTTGAATACTGCAGGGTAGCTTAATGCATCGCGATTTATTTGCTGATTTATATTTTGTATTAACAGTGTGATTCTGCAAAGTAACTAGTGTCGTGTTCCAATATCGAAGGGACGCCAAACTCAAATTGTGTCCAGAATTCTGCTCTTTAAAGTCAAGTGGATTGGTTCAAACTGCGAGGCAATGCTCGCTCGATGGAGGTAACTATGAAATGTACTGAAGTAGAAGTAAATTCTGGGTACAAATGTTGTACAAAATTGTACTTCAGGGCCTGTTTCTTGCTTGGGGGGGGGGGGCAGGGGGCCAAGCTACCGTATCTTACAAAATGGGACGTTTGCATGGGGCCCCCAAAAAGAGCTAGAGGCGGCCCTGCAGCCGCTAACACGGGATGTGGATGAGGACCTCGCTGCTTTCCGTACAGCGACGCGCCAGTCGCTCATCCTTCGTGAGTGACAGCCGCGCGCTTCACGCCCGAGTCCTCCGCCGCTAACAGTCCAGTTTGGGACGAGCTGGCCGGGCGGCGCGCAGCGACGCGCCTTTTTGGGTGGGTTTTTACGCAAAACTGCAGCAACACTGAAGCGCCCGGGACGGCAGAGAGTGAAGCAGATGTTTCCCTCTCCCAACTCAGTCGCTCCGTCTCTTCTCTCCTCCTTTAACTCAGTCTGTCGTTCTTTCCGTTACTTGTGCAGCGCAGGACTCCTCTCGCCCGCTCACCCCGGCTTCCTTTCTCTCTCTCTCTCTCTCCTCCATCTCTGCCCCTTTCTCCCCCCTAAACCCCACCTCGGCAGCTCCACCTCTCGCCCCCTCCCAGGTCAGCAGGACCGCGTCCTCTTACCGTGCAGGTCCTGGGTCCCCGCGGCGCGTCCCGCCCGGATGAAGCTTGGAAATCTGTAAACTGCGAGAGGGACCGAGGGACCGAAGGACCGAGGGACCGCGGGACCGCGAACTAAATGTCTTCCCCCTGGCTTCCCCCTCCCTCTCTCGCGCTCTCCCCTCCTCCGCGGTCTCCGCTCCTCCCTCCTTCTCTCCTCCCTCCTTCCCTTCTCCACTCCTCCTGTCTGCTCGCTCCGTTCACTTGCAGTTCGGCTCCTTTCCGCGCGGCAACACGGAAGCGTTTTTGCCCGCGACACTTTGCGCGAGACGCCAGGCAATTAAGACGTCGGGCTCAACCACGACCCCTAGCTGGCGGATGTATAACTGAAGGAAACTCCCGAGTTAATCAGTGTTTACACGTAGGGGACTGGAGTGAACTGTAAAGAAATACCCTGTTACATGGAAAGGTCCTGCATTGTTACTGAAGTAAAAGCATGTGAGTATTATTAAAAGTACTCCATTAAGGAAACGGTCCCCTGTGTCCCCTGTCATATTTTATATCAGATTAATCGTGCATTAATTTTAAAAGCAGGATTTTGCTGTTGTAGTTGTTTGAGGTGGAGCTCATTTCAACTACTTTGTACATTGTGGATTAATCTGCTGATTATTTTCTCCATTAACTGACTGATTGTTTGGTTTGTTCACAATGACCCAGAGCCCTACGTGACACCTCAGTTTTTGTATATATACACATATTTTTGACCTTCTACTTTTCTTTTGCGTGGTATACTTATACTATACTTTTTTGCACCGTTGCTGCTGTAACACTGCAATTTCCCCACCGAGGGACTATTAAAGGATTATCTTATCTTATCCTCTCTTATGTGGACAGTTTAAACAACGACAGAAATTAATGCGTAGAAAGCCTGCAAGAAGGACAGCTTTCTCCATTTTCTAACAGCTGTCATACGGTGATTTAGGCACCCTTCAGGATCCAGAGACTCTCGGTTTTGGAATCATTTACAACATAGGCGTAATTTGGAAACACTACCTTCATATCATGCAGTCAAATCCACATTTGAAACACGTTTCATGACAAACGAAGCTGTTTTAAAGAGTCGAGCTCCGTCTTCTCTCCGTCTTCCGTCTCTGAGGTCCCGTCTTACTGTGAGTTAACGTGTAACTCTCTTGTAAAAGAGATTGCGTGTCCTGGTTAGATAAAGGTGGAACGCACACATTCAGGAGGCCGTGGTGTGTTGGTGCCGTTGAGCAGGGTCGTCGTGTTGTGCCCAGAGGTGTTGCTAATATTTTATATCAGTGAGGGTAGAGCAGGGGGGTTTCAAAGTCTGAGACTATGGGCCTCCCCTCAGACAAAGCTTGGAAAAAGGGCTTAGTTTTGCTCAACTCCTGGATGCCTGTGGGATCATGATTATGTTATTTGATCCCACAGACACTCAACAATTGAGCCAAAAAGCCTAATATTGCTGTTCGACACAACTTCAGAACCAGATACATAAAATAAAGAGAAATGTCCTCAGGCTTTTTTACTGGCTTCTGACGCTGTGAAAATCAGTCAAATCAAAATAATAAAACTGCTGTAATCGCACACATTCAGGCTAATCTATGAGATCTCCTTTTGATAACTAATGTCATATTTCTTCACTTCCATTCACTGAGCCTCCCCTGACGCTGCTTGGAGCCCCCCAGGGGAGGCCCGCCACCCACTCTGGAACCCTCTGGGTTAGACTGAATATCGAAAACAGTGCGTGAGGACATTTTCAGCTGCAGCTGCTGTAAAAACACTTTGGTCTCCCGCCTCTGGGAGAACACGAGGAACGTTGTTCGGCTTGAACTCAACGTCAGATATGCAGGAGCAAATGAAAGGTTTTCCCTACGGCACCATTCACACACACACCAGTTCAAAGTGCAATACAGGCGCATAGGAAAAGAGTTAAGGAAACAAATTCAAATTGCATTTTAAAAGACAATAAACACAAAAAGCAAAAGCAAGCAAGTAGTTACACATTAAAAAGAAGTTATGTGTCTAATTTATTGGAAAGCCTCAGTAAACAAGGCCTGATATAAAAGAGAACAACTACAGAAACAGTTTCCACAGACACGTCTCAGTTCTCTCCATTCACACAGCGCATCCTCAGCTGGCTGCATTCTCACAGTTTAGCCAAAATACATGACTTACAGTGGAGCCTCCGAGCTTTGGGCGGAGAAGCAGCGTCACAATATGGCTGCTGCATATTATAATAGCGCCATTACTGATGCTTGGTGCTGTCAGTTGTCAGTTCATGCTTGTCTTTTATTTCGAACGTTTATCCAGTTGGACCGTTTTTTCTTTTGTAACTGTGAAGCACTTTGTGAAGTGCTGTGTAAATATAGCAAAGATCACAAGGAAAGCGAGGACGGAATTAGGAACTCTGTTTTTAAACGTGCCTTTCGAAACGTGTTCAGAGTTTTGCTTTGAGGTTTAACACCATGCCGTGGCAACAAATGGCATTTTAATTGAGATTAAAAGAGAGTGTTCTTGTTATTTTTTAGTCACCTCAAACAAACTAAGTGCTCCTACACAAACGTCTTCTGACTATATGAATATAGTTTTACTCACTATTTACTTCATTATTAGAGTGTAAGTGGATGCTTTAATACGTTCTTTTTTTCCCACCATGAAAACGTTTGGCGAACGGAAAGCGTGAGCTGACTTCTTCTGTTGTTCTCGTGTAGAAACAGAATGCAAAGAACACACACACACACAACGATGTAACGGTGTTTGTACAGTAATTATTTGTGTTGTAAAAAGGCAAACAGACTCATCTGTCACTCATCTGGTCATATAGATCTGTTCCTCTAAATCACACACAACCCATAAAAAGCCACACAAAGTTCACATCACTTCAGGCCCACAAGGTGTCGCCAAAATGCATAAAAACACGTGTTTGGATTATTTAAAATGTGTTGTAGTGTTCAGTTTTGTTCTTGCCTTTGCTGCATCAGGATCCTCTTGGATGTTGCTGTCTGACTAACTGGCCTTGTTTAGCTATATGTGAGATTGTGTTTTGTAACAGAATAACAATCCCGTTTGTATAGTCGCTGCAAAGCACAGAGCCGCAGTCAGCAAAATGAGTCTCCACGCTTGACATTTACCGTAGAAACATTTTTTTTCATTTCATCGCCCTTGTCTGCGTGGAAAACTCTTCTGTGTCATCTCTGCACATCTGCCAGTTTTTACTTTAGTTTGAGGAAAATTAACCCATTTATCTTCAGTGATCTGATAAAAGCTGAATAGAAGTTGATGGTGGATGTCTTGTGGCAAGTGGAGGCCATTACCAGGTTTGAGGCTGTTGTCAGGCCCAGTTTTTGCTCGTCGGGGTAAAAAAAATGGACTTCACAGGAAGCTGTTTATCAGAGCAAACAAGTTTAGGAAACAGGTCCTTGAGGCCGGACTTGAAAAGTACGGAAACCCTTGATTGGGTTTGGAGCAGCAGCCTCAGGTTCGGCTGAAATCACTCCACCAAAAAACAAATTGCTCTTTTCTTCTTTTGTGTCTTCCTCTCCTTCTCTCTCCATCTTCTCCTCCTTCCTCTTACAGTAATCAGTGGTGAAAAGTACCTTTACTCACGCACTGTACTCAAGTGCAAATCTGAGTGATTTAAGTAAGTATTTCGATTTTATGGAACTTAATTTTCTTTACTCGACTACATTAATTTTGCAGATTAAGAATTTTCATTCCAAACACACTTTATAAAGTTATAGATTGTGATGCATTGTTATAGATTAAACCCTTTTCTGCTAAGTACTTTTACAATGCAAGACCTTTACTTGTAATACGGTATTTGTACAGTGTCCTGCTACTTTAACCTAAATACAAGATTTGAATACTCTTCCATCTCGGCTCACAGTGTCAAAATATGCCTGTTACGCCTCTGTTTGTTCTCCATGCAGCTCAGAGGCGAGGATTTGTTTCTTATTTCTAAGCAGTCAGAGATATAGCGGGGAGACAGGCCACGAAGAGCCTTAAATGGAATCATTAAAATCTTAAAATCTCTTCTACAACACACTGGAGGTAAAACAGGAGTGAACACGTTTCTTGGTTCTGGTTAAAGGCCTGTTGGGTTGGGTTAGGATGCTGATGAGGCCGATCACCGTGGCGCCGTCTGAAAACCTGAAAATGCGCTTCTCCAAACTTCTGAGACAGTTAACTCACTTTTCTTTTTCTTCTGTTGTGCTTTCCGTCAGGCCATGGTCAAGTCGGACCATTTTTCGGCCAAACAGACTTTCAGGTGCAGAGACATGCGGCTACGTCTGTTTTTGTTCACTCCAAACTTTTCTTGCCTGAACTAAACCTGAGTGGGCTTTTGTTAGTGGCTCTGGGCAATTTGTGACAGGCACTTCTCACTATTTTCAGATTTCAGGAACCAAACAATCAGTCGATTAATGGAGAAGATATTCAGGAGATTAATCCACGATGAAAATAATCATCATTTGCGGTCCTGCAC
The DNA here is from genome assembly GCA_036023855.1 of Gadopsis marmoratus. Taxonomy (NCBI): domain Eukaryota; kingdom Metazoa; phylum Chordata; class Actinopteri; order Centrarchiformes; family Percichthyidae; genus Gadopsis; species Gadopsis marmoratus. Next base: position 29,285 of record JAVQJF010078914.1, on the reverse strand, counting down.
AAAATAGTTTAAAATTAAACCTCAAACATCTATACGAAGAGTAATAATGTTCTAATGGTATAATATTGCATAGGATAACAGTGACAGGGGGCATTTTTCTGCATTGAATACTTTTACTTCTACAAAGGTAAGCACATTCTCCTGACTATACTCACAATACTGTCACTCTTCCATACAGCGTGACATTAGTACCTGAACGCATCTCCTCCACCACTGGATCTACCTTATACCTGTGCGTGTGCTAAAAGGGTTGAAGCGGTGCCTGAAGGCAACGCTGGTCAACAGGAAGAAAGGGGACATTTTGGGGGGGAAAAAAACAAAACAAAAAAAGACACCTGATCACATGACCACCTCCGTTATTTCCTGCAGCAGCAGCAGCAGCAGCAGCAGCCGCCGCCTCCTCCCTCCGTTACTCCGCCTGCCTGCGACAGACAGCAGTGCTGCGGCCGCTCTGAGCGCACGCTAACGGGAAGACGAAGACGAAGACGAAGACGCTCCGGAGTCTAACGGAGGCCTCTGCCACACTGAAAAACCCGGTTTCAGTCACAGCGACGACGGATATAAGCACACACACATATATATATATATATATATATATATATAGAGAGAGAGAGAGAGAGAGAATTTTTTGTTTTTCTAAACTTAGTTGCTGGTTGTTTTTTTTTTTTGTTAAATTTAATAGCGTTGTAAAAAGAAGTGACGAGAAGGGGGGGGGGAGGAGGAAAAAGAAAAAACGGCCCAGCGCTCCAGTGCTCATAATGGCGACAGCTGCGGCGTCTGCCCCTGCTGGCTGCGGCCCCAGCCCCGGGTCGGGAACGGAGCTGGTCCGCGGGCAGGCCTTCGACGTCGGGCCTCGGTACAGCAACCTCTCCTACATCGGGGAGGGAGCCTACGGCATGGTGTGGTGAGTCCCCGCAGTTTACACGTTGCACGGGGAAGTTTGCACCTTTCCAGGCCGAGGCGGCGGAAGCCAACCTGCGGCTTTTCCGTTACGAGCCACTACAGAGCAGAATGTTTTAAGCTAGCAAGTAGCCGAGTGACACCGACGGCAACGTTAGCTAGTCAACGCACACCGCGTCCGTTGAATAAACCCCCAAAAAATAACAAAACAAACATCAAATCACGGCCGAGTTGATGGATTGGGGTTTTTTTTTTTGCGTTGTAACGATCACCGAACAGAAGTGTTTTAATTTTTATTTAGTTAATTACGACAGAGTCGCGTCAGTGGGGTCAGGTTTCCGCTTAAAAATTGCTCTTTGCGTCGCCTTCAGCTGAGGTTTTGTTACATCTTTTACTCTTGAATGTAACATACAGCATATTAAAACAACACGTTTGGTGTCACATGGCTGCGTGCGATCGTCCAGTTTGGCAAACTTGGTAACCCCCCCCCCCCCCCCCTTAATACTTTATCATTGGATATATATACTGTAGGTTTTCAGTAATAATCAATACAGGATTTATTGTCCTCTTGCACTGCTACATCTCTGTGGTCATAAAGTGACCATGTGCTCTCAGCCGTAGCTGCACACTGCTTAGTTTTTTGTTTTTGTAGGTGATATTTGCATAATATGCCTGAAATTCTGTTGCAGGAGTGTGAACTATTTGTTTCAGTAGCTGACACCGATGGCTGGTTGCGCTCTGTACAGTGTTTTCTACCTAATGATATGCCAACAGCGATGCAGTGGATGATCAACTCGTCAAAACTCAATTTTTGCACAGTTAAAGTTGTGGTGTGTGTGTATAGCTTGTATCCCCTTCGACTGCGCGGCTGTCATCTCAATTGTGTACATTTATAGTATTCGTTCTGATAATTAACCCCCAAACATGGCAAAGTTAATCTAATTTTAACCTCATCTCAGATTGTAGTAAGTCAAATCCTGCTCCCCTCTTTCAGAAACATGAAATCTTGTGCCTTTGGCCTGCGTTAATGTAGTTGCCCTTAAATGTGCACACTGTACTGTATTACATAATATATTGTCCTTGTGTCAAACAACAGCAGTGTTCTTTTTCCCTCTGTGGTGAGAGGATCTTTTGGGTTTTCTGAGAACGCTGATATGCCGAACACTGACACATAGCTCTGCCTACAGTGTAGAGAGGCACAGCAGGTTGTTGGCTGTTTTTTTTGTTGTTTTTTTCTTGCCCGCAGAATGGAAAACCCAACAAAATCGCACAGCCACGGGTGTTACTCGTATGATCGCCCTATAAATAAACCACTGGTACGTACCGTAGCTCAAGATAAAACACAGTTTGCCGTTAAAGCCCTAGTGTTAACGTTAAAAGAGACGACAATACTTCAGAGTAAGTGTTGAAACCTGTGAAGCGATGGTCAGCTGGAAGCTGGGGGTGACATAACTGCACTTCAAATCAAAATAATTTCAGAAATTCACCAGTGATGATATTAATGCTGGAACAATTGGCCTAATCAAACATTATCAAGTGCAACTGTGACAGCTGGTTAATCATTTAAGTAATTTAAAGAATGAAAATACCAAATATATGCAGTTATGTGAGGATTTGTCTGCTTTATAGCACTGTAATCCTGATAGATTTGGGTTTTTTATTTTTTTTTATTTTAGCAAGACACAATAAATAATTTGAAGACATCACTTTGCTCTTTGATTAGTTGTGATGGGCATTTCAAACTATTATTTGCAGTTTATACTGCTACACTAATAAATTATTAATCAGAAGTATCTGATTCATCTATAGTGACAGCTGACTGTTATTGTGTGGTTAACTATGATGTTTTAATTATGCTAACTATTAATACTAGTTATTAATGCATTTTGATTGCCGTTTTCTTTCACAATGGATGTTTGTGTGTTGGACTTTGCATGCAAATTAGCTATTTTAGCTAACCCCGGCACATTAACGTCAATGTTGATTTATGTGCACTGCCTGCTATAAAAAGACAGTAAGATTTTTAAGAAGATGATTCATGGAAACACAAACAATAACTGAACATCAAAAGTATAGTTAAATTCAGACAGGTGCCCCTCCCTGTAAAGCTTGGCTTTTTAGGGGACCAAACAAGAGGAAACACAACTGTTCAAGTTTGTACCAAGCATGGCTACAGGAGCTGCGTTTCCACCCAAAGTATTTCTAAGCTTTACTCCCACGAACTACTTTTCATGGAACTACAAGGTTCCTTCAGCCCGTTGCTGTCTGTGTTTCCACTAAAGACCTGCGAAGATTAGGCAAATTAATCTTCTGAAGTTTTTTACGTGTCATTTTTGCACACAAGGACGCCATATTGATCATCAGCAGCATTATTTGTGCGTCTCTAAAAACAGAAAGCATGGAGGAGCCCAATAATGCTCAATAAGTTCCTAGTTCCTGTGGTGGAAATGCAGCTATGGACAAATCAAGATATGATGATATTCTCAGTGTCCGCAGTGCCCAACCTGAAACTGCGCGCACAAAGACGACAGAGCTGTTTTTGTTATAAGTAAAGCCGGGCACGGCGTCCTCTTAGCCAACAGTTAATGTTGATGCGTTACAAGTGGTAACTTGTGGGGTTTCTTTTTTTTCCACTTTTAGGCTTTGTTCTCATTTCTGTGCCGTTTCTGCACTTTTCCTCTCTGTCAGTCAAAATACGTGGGCAGCACTGTGACATGTTATTCCTTAAACTTTCTTTTAAGTGAGCTTTCAGTTTCTGTAATCTGAGCTCTTTTTGTTCTCTATTCCCCCATGCTGGCCATCAGTGCCCCTGCTAGCTACCCAGTGCTTTCTTCTTCTGGTTATTGCAACACAATAATGCTGCTTCCACTAATGCATAAGCAGAAGGCTTCCCCCCTTTAAATAAAGTTCATATTTTGCTCTGACACAGGATTATTGACGATGTAATAGCTCAACTTGGAAGGAAGCCTGTTGTGACCAGTTTATTGTGAACTTTCGGGGTTTCACCAAATCCTGACCTAATCTGCCTTAAATTACAAGACTCGACTGTCTTCCAAGAAACACTCATATTTAGATATCCCTTATTTCATAGCATCTGCACTCATGCATTAGAGCAACAGACACAGGCAGGTCCATCATGCTTGACTAAGGTTACAGGGATTGGAACTGTAGTTGTTTTGACTCCTAATAATGCCAAAATCTCTAAGCTGGCAAAATGAGAGGCTACAAAAACTATGTGTCAATTAAATGTGACATTTTCTTAATAAGCCATTCTCACTTGTAAGTTGGTCCTGTGAGACTAAACATGCAACACCACTAACTGTTTAGCTATATAATCTAGAGAGGATTGTGATTTATTTTTCTCAGCGGTAGCCCTTAAATGGCCCGACACATTATACCAGTGTTTCCCATGCATGGGTACTTCTGCAGTTACCAGGGGCTATGTGGAAAGTTGTAACGCTTAGCTTATTTAAAAACATATAAATTGAGATTTCTTTAAGTAGAAAAAGATTAAGATGTTATTTGTGTTTGGGAGAAATGGCAGTAATACAAATTGAAAAGATGGCCAAACCTACAAAAAAAATACCTTTTAACAATACCACAAAGCCATCTGTTCTATCAAAGGTGTACTTGGGCTCATCAGATAGGGCTGTGGGGGGTAGACAGGACAAAAAAGGTTAAAAACCGCTGTCTTATACCAGCAGCAAAAGCTATATAAACGGTCTGTTATCTTCACTCATGTTCATGTGAAAGCCCAGTTCTTTGCTTTGGTGTTGTTTCTGTATTTGTGGCAGGCTCAAAGGCAGTCGGCGTGGGCGATATGTCAGCCTCAGCCTCCGCCTCCTTGCACTTGTCTTGCTGCGTTCTTCTTGCGACCTGTAGCTTTGAGTCAATTGGTCATGTTGCTTTGATGTGCAGCAGCCAGAGAAAGTGGTGCAACGTGTACTTTGTAGACATCCCTTGGTTTGCATCTGAAGTATTTTTAAATCGCATCAGGAAGTTCTTCTTTATCAGGCATTTTCTGTGGTGACTGTTCACTGCTATGTACTGGTGTTCTCGTAAACGGTCCTCCTTGGGCTGTATTCAACAAGCATTACAGATGGACAAACTGGCTTTATGATCTGATTTTATGCATAAAATCAGATTTCACACAGGATTTTAAAACGAATATCACAAATACATAGACATTTTTGATGGCTTTAAAAAAAAAAAAACAGTTTATTTTGGTAAGTCGGATTGATTTTGACCACATTGCAAGCTGGTAGCTTGGTGACACTTTAGTCCTTCTGCAGAGATGTGCTTTGTCATCTGTACACATCTACAGTTATGATATAACTTGAGATTTTGTTACCCTAGGTCATGCAACCCTGTGCATCAAACAAGCGGATTGGTTCATCCATCTTCCTGTTTGGAGACTGTTTTGAAACGGAAGGGGGAACAAAATAAGTTCATGTTCATACAAGTACAAAAAGAAACAGCTGTGCGAACAACTCCTGTGTGCGTTTGCTTGTGTGTGCAGCCTGCAGAAGCATGTTTCAGCCTTAAATCCCTACATTGACAAAGGGATGCAGTGGGTTTTACTTCTACACATTCCAACATTAAAACTAAAGTAAGCATCATACAGTAGGCGCATTGTGCTGACATGTTAAACATTTTAGGAGGTAGTCACTTTATATTAGCATAATTACACACAGACTCGTTGAGAAGTAGCCCTGCAAAATGATAACGAAACTTTCCAGAGCTGAAAGATTTCCATTTAAACCTTGACGCTGAGATGCTGTTTGCGGTTGCCATGACAACAGCTCGCTCCGCTGCCCATGTCCTGCTTTGTGCTTCCTTTGATTCAATGTGCAGTCCTAAAGCTTTTTAACTTGCCTGATCTCACACAAGACCACATGGGGACGGCGAGTTCGCAAACTTGGTGGCTGAGGGTTTGTAGCTGATTGTGGGGTTTTATTACTGGAAAGGTTTGGCTCATATGGAAATGAATGCCATGTAGAGACCTGGGATGGACCATGCTTCATCAGTGTCTCACGTCTGATAGTAGAACTACATGATCAGCGTTAACTAATGGCATTAATATGGCTACAAGGCGCTGATGTGTTAGGCTGTAAAAACGGTCTTCTCTTGACAATTTCAGTGTTTTGTTAAATGCAATCCAACAGCAGTCACTTTTTAAACAAGTTATTACAACTGTAACCTTCCTTTGTAGCCTTCCACAACATTTGGTTTTGTCACCAACAGTTAATCTGAATTCCTCTTTAGAAAGGGTGGATTCAATAAGTTTTTGCTTGTCAATGTAGTTTCTCAGAAAGTCTCCCTTTTATCCATCGTTCTGAGAAACTGAAGCGTGATACAGGGCGTTGTTGTCTATATTCCTAGGAAAATGGGTATTGACTACTGTACTGGAAAGTAGAGTTTGAGCATTTTAACCAAGACAAAACTATTATTTTGTTAGCATTCTTAGCTGTGTCTACTCTGTAGTCTTGGGTCTTTGGGCGTTTTGTACAAATTAAGGTCTGGTAATCAGCTATGTTGCAAAGTTCTGAGTTTGTGTTAGGATATGCTGTGTTGCAAAATCTGGTTGTGTTTGACTGTATGGTGAGAGGGCGGTTGACTGAGGCATGTCTATGCCATTTTCAAAGTAGGCCTATTTAAGTTTTCAATAGCCTCTTGTTGGTGGTAAAGCTGTTGCATGCCAGGGCTTTCCAGTGGCTGAGGGCTGCACAGATTGACTGTGCACTGAGCCTCTTAACACAAGCCTCGGTCCATGCATACCGTGTGCTTACGCAATTGCCAGATACTGTATCGCCCTGTGATGAGATTCAGAAGCTGCCGTGGCGTGCCTCTGCCTTTTCAACCCGCCCACATGAACAGTTAGATCATGGGGGAATGCCGCTGAAGTGGCGTGTGCTTTATAAAAAGCTTTGTCTAAAGCAGTAGTTGGTCAGATTCCACCTTTTTCTTTGGTTTTTGGCCATGTTCATGGCAAATTGGAAGAAACGAAACAATGGGATGGCCTCTCATTGCTTCTACTTAAAACAGCTTTTTCTATTGTTCATTCATTGTTGTTGACAGATTGCAGTAGGTGTTGGTATTAGAAGAGAATAAAGTAAAGAACGTTATAAATAAATAAAGTTGAATCTTTTTCCTTATCATGAGGTGCCAATATCAGTGGATTTGGTGCCTGTTTTAACCCATTTGTTTGAGTTGTAATGCAAATTGAAGGCTCTAAAAAAGATACTTGATGTGAGGAGTCATTTATAGAGTGTAGGTCATTGTTACAGTAAATAAACAGCATTTTTTTGGCAGATATTTTGCTTCATTTACATTTGGATAAAAGTACTGGTGTTGACACAAATCTCTTCTGGTCAAATAGGCTAAATGATATGATTGATGTGTAATTAAGTTTGGAACGTTTATTAGACTTAATTTCAGCACCATGCACTGTTCAGAAAGCCTGCTGGATTGACCATTGTAATTTACCAAGTTAGCGACGTGTAGCCTGTGTCCAAAACATGCTAGCCTGGTCAATTTGTTGCAAGCTACTGGCCGTCGTCATGCATACCAGACGAGCTTCCTCCGAGCCCAGGCAGACAGGCAGCCAGTGCAGCAGCAGTGAACAAAGCCTGGAGTCACAGCTGTGTTGCTGCGCTCCACTGGGGCAGCTGGTGGCTAAACCACTGGTGCTTTCAGCCCTTGTTGCGCCCTCGTACTCACGGGTGTGTGCGCTTTTTTTAGATGGTCAAACAGGTCGCTGGTATTGCCACCTTTGGCTGTCACAACATGACGGCGAATCTTGCATAGATGATTTATAGCCAAACCAGGTCCAAATCACAGAAGTACTCCCCTTTTTCAGTACCAATTTTAACACCTCGTCTCTCCACTTGGTTCCGACACCCCATTAATTTCTTATCGGAGAATAAGGACCCTTCCTCTTGATGTTTTGTCTTGCTGATTGAAATCTGATTGTGTTGAGACCTTTGTTTCTTCGTCGATAACTGTAGCGATAAACTGCCTCTCGCTTTATAACTTTTGTGCCTCCTGGCTCGCGTCTGACGTTCAAGTTCACGTGAATAGCGGCAAACTATAGCGAATATGCTTTATGTTTTCTTTGCAACAAAATAAAGACAGGTATTCAGACCAAGACTGAATTTAAAAAAACAAAAAAACAAACGAAGGACCTTATTGTTGTTTTTAGTATTCTAAAACATTTATCACGGTAATGACAGTATTGCAAAATCCATGTCGTGGCAGAACGTGACACCGGTGACGGTGAAGAAACCGGTATACCGCCCAGCCCTAGCTGTTACAGAAGTCTGTGCTATACTATAATAGGCATGTGTAGAGTCCAGATTAAGCTCACTGTTTGGATTCAATTATGTAGATGTCGTGAAATAAGGTGTACTTCTTTGCAACAAAGTGCATTTACATTTCTTATATGGTTAATATGTTTTTATTAAACATTTCATCATACATCCCAAATAAAATTTCTTTCATTGCCAACTTTTCTGTCCTTGTGACTCAGACTTCTAATCTTGATCTCGACTCCTTGACCCGCCTGATTCTTAGACGCTGCTGATTCTCGGCTTCGTTCATTCATTCTGCCATGAGCCGTCCTCTTGAAATGCCACAGTGGCGCCCGTCGCCATGGCAACCCCTCTGCCTGTGACATCAGTACCACCACTCCACAGCCAATGGGAGAGAGGGGTAGAGAATGAGAGCCTTGACACTCTGAAATCCTGTTGTGCAATTCAGAAGGCGATGTAATTTGGGTGATTATGCCTGCCAAGGCGAGCACGTCGACTTCTGGTTCAACAAACACGTTGAAACGTTCACGCGCACCGCTGCTTGTTGCATTCAAGCTGATGTCGATGTGCACCGTCGGGGCCTGACAGATGCATTTTGTTACTGCACTGCTGTTGCATGTTGGCCTTTCACGTGCCGCATCCACATATTCCTCAGGAAATCGACAAATTGAAATGAGCACAAAACTTTCTTGCTTAAGTCACAGTGGGGGGGGAACTATGATCTTAGGTAGAGCATCAACAAAATTTGCAGAAGTGGTCAGACGACTTTCATGGTGTCTGTTGGTCTGATTTTATATATCAAAGTATGCTTGCAGAAGTTGCATTGAAATCCTCACACATGAGTGCAATCATGAGTACTACAGATTTTGACTCCTCTTTTTAAGTGAAGTCGTGTTACTGTAGGCACAAAGCAAAATTTGTGTTGATGTTAAATTGACATCAGGGTCAAACGCAGGGAGGACCTTTCTCCATGCTCCAGCTCAAGCCTCATGTTTTTCTGCTGCCCAATTGTATTGTTAAAGCACAGAAAAGACAAACCCGATGTTCGCATGTAAAACAAATGGTTTTGCCACCTCTTTAGCTAATGTTCCTACTTAACAGCATAAGTTGCAAATAATTTCCTGCAGGGTTTGATTAAGTGCATCAAGATGAACAGTTGAAGCACTCTACTCTGGATCTCTTATGGTAATATGGTTTCAAATTAACAATTAATTTTTATTATTTACTGATCTGTCCATTTTCTTTTTTATTTATGATTTAGTCTATAAAATCGTGTAATGAAAAAATGCCATCATTTTGTCAGTTTAACAGCCCAAGCCACAAAAATACTTAATGTAATAAAAAAAAAAAACAATCTGTTAATCAAATTCACATTTACAAAGTTAGAATTGGACTGGTCTTTCAAATGTTTATTTTTTTATTTTTTTATCTATTTTTTTTACATTAAGTATTTGGCAAAAGCAGCAAATCCTCACAATTGAGAAGTAGGAACTGGTTAATATTTAGCATTTTTGCTAGAATGAAATGACAAACGATTATTTGAATAACAAAATAGTTGTTGATTAATTTTCTGTTACTGTTTCAGCTATATGTGGTACAACTAAAGTCTGAAACTTTGGTTGTGATCTTGGATTAGACAAGTTGACTTCATAAAGAAGCTGAATCCAGTTGAACAGTAATCCAGTTAAACACTAATCCTGATTTATGGCGAAGGATTGCAATACTACTGAAAAACTAGTGTTTTATTAGCTCTTGTATTAATTGGTAATCCCCATTTACAGTCTTTGCCCCTTTTGTGGGCTTCACTGCTGGCTGATGTGCCTCAGTCAGCAAATGCTCACACTAAAGGAAATCTATATTGACCGACGTATCGGATGGAGTTGACAAACCTCTTAATGTTGCCCAAAGGGGCCATTTGAGCTCATCATGAAGAATGTTTTTCTGTTGGCCAACTGTTACTTACACAGTACGTTTCTTTTAATGCGGTTCCCTGCATTCCGCATGCAATTAAGCTGGGGCTGTAGCCAAGTTTACTCTGGGCTTGGTTTGAGGTAAATGATCTACATACATTTAACCTGATGTCATGCTAGTTGCTGTGATAAGGGATTCAAACCACCCAAAAAGTAGAAGCAAGTAAAGATTCAGACAGAATAAGAACAAATGTCATTTTGTGTCAAATGGTTTTCCTTCCTGTGTTTAATAATAGAAGTCATCTGTATTTAGCCGGATTGTGTTTTTATTGAGGCCTCTGTTAAGCCTGTTGTGTAATCCAGTTGCTATTTGAAGAAGTTAGATTAGATTAGTGAAATGGCTCCAGCTTCAATCACACTGACTGAAAATACAACACAATAACTGCTGATTTGGTAAAGAGGGTTCACACAGTTCTGCCCATAGGATGGGAATGAGGACAAAGGCAATTCACAAACAAAATGATTTTTGATTCATATTTCAGTGCCACATGTGAACGATTTTGTTTAAGAATATTAACATGCTTTGTAGTTACTTAAATACATAGCTGATATATCTAATATATAACTACTACAAAAACTATCTAGCGCCAAACACTGAAATTAAGTATTGTTCTTATTAGTACAGGTAAATATTGGGATAGGGTTTTCCCCAGGAATTTGTTTAGCCAAGGCGGTAAGCTAGCCGAATAATGATGCATCTTGTGTTGTGAATTTCTGTTTGCATATTATGTTATTGTACTCAAAATTCGAAGTGGAGTTACTCACCAAAGTGCATTAGGTGTATCCTTGAGGTCTAACAAATGTCTTGAATGCAATTCCTTCCTCATAAAATATTTGTGTTTGTTTGTCTTTTTCTTCTGTAGATTAGTGGAATAGTGTGAAACCTCTGGCAGTAATGCGTTTCACGCTTGTGCACATGACAAACAAAAATGGGGACCCACGCTCCAAAACATCACTCCATCTCCTCAGTTTACCTGGTGAAATGGCACCTCTGCTCTTTGCCTCTTATGGTTAATGTTTTGTTTCATAAAAGTGTGTGCATTTTGTTATTATGCTAGCAGAGGAGGTGTTTGTTTCAGATCATGTGGCCCACCTCAGCTATAAAACACTGTCGGACATTCTAATGCAAAGCTGAAACCAGGCCTGTGACAAAGCACTACATACTTCAGGATCTATATAACTTTATATCAAAGCTCAATGCATAGTGAAAGGAGGGGAAATAATCATTTCCAGTTTTCTTTATCATGCAGCCATGCAAGCTTGAGTGAAAAGCTCCAGTAAACTTCAATCATTTCACAGTCACCTTGCTAAACACTGGTTATTGTGGTTAGTGTACACAGAAACAGGAAGTATATTTTGATAAGCATAGAAGCCGATGCAGTCAAATCTGCATGTAGTTCCCATGGATACATCCTTAAGTGACCAAACGTGCAAAACAGGATTGATTGATTTATTTTGTTTGTGTCCTCAAATTGTGATTTTTACTTGGCCAAAGATCCCCAAAGATGAAAATATTTTTGTCTTTGCTACACACCGCTGAGAGAACCATATTGTGTGAACTCTTGTAGGCGATAAGTCAGTGAAGGCTTTACTACTGAAACCTCTCTCAGACAGCAAAGGATGAACGTGTCAGTTCTGTGGAATATTCAGCTTAATCTGTGCAGAAACAAAATGCAAGTATGTAGGATCAAATGCAGAATAAGCTAAACAATGGGAATGTAAAGGGAAAAGTTACTCAATGCAGTGTAACTTAAGCTACAGATGTTGGTAGCATCTTCCGTGAGTGCAGATTCAATATAGAATATTAATATTTAATATAGGATTCTAGAGGTAGAAATGCCCATCCCAGCCTCTCATGTGATGTTATTTTTTAAATGTCTTATTTTGTCCAACCAATAGTCCAAAAGCCACAGATGGTCACTGTACAGTTTTAACAATATCGATTCAAGCCACAAATCCTCACATTGGGGAAGCTGAGACCAGATAATCTTTTAGCACTTTTGCTTAAAAAAATAGACTTAAAAGTTAAATCGCTTATCAAAATTGATTCTTTTTCTGACAATCGAGTGTTCGACTAGCAATTATAGCGCTAATGGAAATATATTAAGAAATATTTCAGTAATATTCCTTTTTTTTTTTGATTTCCATTTGTGTTTTGTCATTACTTTAGATCTCAGAAATGAGTATTATACTATAATTAGCACATCATTATATCAATATTCGCCCAATCTCAGCTGGCTCCAGCCCTTCCCCGCAGCCCTCTGAGCATAAACACTGATAGATAATGGATGGACAGATTGATCAATGGAGCGTCGGACTCTGCGATGTTCTAGTTTGTGTGCAGACGTTCATAGCAGCACTTTCTCGGATCGCGTCGCCCTTAAGCATAGTGAGCTTTTCTCTCCTTCCTTCAACCCAACCTCCTTAAACGTCGTCATGGTAACAGCCCTATTGCATAACACAGCGGATGCAGCGTAAAGCCTTGTATTCCCATCCCCTTGGAAACAGCCCCCCCCCTCCTCCTCCCCTGTGCTCCTTTTTTGCGCACCGAGCATGCTCAGAAACAAACACAGAAGCAGAGGAAACGGCAAAGGCAGTTCAGAGCAGATACTCTTCACTGTTGCATAAAAGAGCCTGCAGTTCTTATTGTCAGCAGAGCATCTTTATCAAGATAAGCACAAGAAAGTCTGATGTGACATACCTTTTAACAAAGATGCAAGTAAACGTTCTTATAGCTACATTTGTCAGAAGACGTACTATATGCCTTTTTTTTTTTTTTTTTTTTTTGGTTTGATTTATCAGGCAGCTTCGACCTTTTCTGAACAATTTGCCAAAGCTCAAGTTGACTTTTGCAGATTACGTGTACAGAATCCAAGGGTAAATTCTGTCATAGAACACTAAATAAACCACAAAGTACATTTGTGACACGGAAACCTGTGAATATTGGGGAATTTGTGCTTAAATGATTCATCGATTATCAAATTTAAGGCTGATTTAAATCTTCCATCAGTTTCACTAATGGTTTCTGCTCTTCCTTCAGCCAGTCAGCAAACAGTTGGCGTGCAGCCTCCTATTGGATGAGGCTATGTAACACAAGGAGCGCTATGACAATGATCTTGCAGTGAAGAATTACCTGTCAGCTGTGTTAGACAGGTGCCACCGTCGCCACACACAGCACAATCGCATCGGTAAAAGTTAAGAGATCAAAAGTACCGAGTGCCTGAGCGCGCCATGTTCAGACGCTAAAGTCCACCCTTCAGTGATAAGGCTAAGCAGGTCAAGACTATCGCAGTATACTGAGGCAAGCATATTGATACTACACACTCAACTCCGTGCACTTTGTACTTCCTCAAAAAGTTCCTTCTGCTAAACGCCTGGGCAAGCTGACAAGGAACTTGATGGGCTTGCCTCAGTAAACATGGCGAAATGTTTAACGTGAACTGAGATTGTCCTCACTTCTCTCTGCACCTCACACAGCCACTCGTGTCCTTTTTGTAACGTCTCACGCAAGCAGTTAAGCTTAAGTGTTACGTTTTTTGCAGCCCACCAGAAAGTGGCATATACTGTGGCTTTATATAAGACAGGAGGTAACACATTTAATTCAATACAATTTTACTTGTATTTATTTATATTTGGTGCATTTACAAAAAAAAGGAATTTAAAAGTCAAGCATGTTTTGAATAGGGCTCCAGCTAGTAAGGGTGCACAATTACGCAAAATATGGACAAGTACCAAATCAAAATCACACGAGCCGCAATGTGTTTTGATAAAGGTAACATACCATTTATAAATGAAGCATTGCGGTGCCACAGAAATGCCCCAGTCTACGGGAAGTAAGGGAATGTTGTTGTTTTGTACCATTCCTACTAGAATTGTGACTGATATCGTGATTTCTGTCCAAATTATCGCAATATGATTTTTTTTTTTTTTTTCACCAGCTAACGATTAAATCATCATGCATCAACCTGACAATAATTTCTATGATTATGATTGTTAGATTAATCTATAACATGTTAGAAAATTGTACAAATAGCATGATTTCCCTGCACAGGGTTACTTCTTCAGGTTGCTTGTCTTGTCTGACCAACGGTCATAAAACCCAAAGATGTTTTCTATTAATTGTGATATAAAGCAGAAAGCGGCTAACATTTGAGGTTGAACCACAGATTATCTGTCATTTTTGCTTGATAAATTATTAAACTAGGATTGCAACTAACAGCTATTTTTATTATAATTTCATTGTTTGGTCCATAAAAACAGTCCTCAACATTTCCCCAAATCAAGGGTTGGGGTTCTTGATTCGTCTGACCAACAGTCCATCCCCAAAAATACTACATTTACAGCGACATAATAAAGAGGGAAGCAGCCAACAAAGCAGAGAACGTTTGGCGTTTTTGCTCAACAATTAATGTATTATTAAATGCGTCGATTGAACGACTAATACTTTCAGCCCTTGTTATGAAATTATAAAACGTGCCATAAAATACCAACATTTGTTTGCAACTGGTGCACAATCCTATATATACAAACCAAATTAGGCACACACTTGATCTTTGACATTTTAAAATCACGCAGAAATTGTAGGTAGAAGCAAAATGTTTTTTCCATGCAGTTGGAGATGGCATAGAATATTTTTAAAGACATTCTGCTTGTGGGATTACATCATGCATGGGAAGATTTTGTCACATGTTGGTGGAGGCTGTACCATTTTGTCTGTTCTAAAAACAATCTAAAGATATATCTGTGCCAAACGGGATCAGATTTTAGCTTTGATGAATAAGTCCTGTATTCTCCCTGCTTCTCTGTACACGAGGGCATCGACTGGTATAGAACAGTTTCATCGAGAACCATTTCCTCCCACGCGCGCACGCATTCCTCTCACTCAAGTGAAAAGGAAGGTCATTCATATTTCCCTTGCAGAAGGCTGGCACACTTGTGTTTACATTTCAGTCCCTACACCCCCATCACTATAGCAACTCGTTTTCTTATGTTGTCGTACCACGTGGGTGTTGTCTGTTGATTGTAATGTGCAGAAATAAAATCGCTCTTGGCCGGATGTAAATGATGAAGCTCAAGAACGTAAGGAAGCCATTAAATTTGCCGGTTTTCTCCATTTTATTATGCTAAAGAACGTCTTTGTCGGGCACCAAATGGCAGTTTGAGACCAGATGACTTAGAAATCCAGAACATCTTGGAAGCTGGCAGCAGTAATTTGCATGTCCTTGGAAGTAGGTGGTGAGTTGGACTTGGTTTTGATGTGTTCCTGTTCACTGAAGATGTCTAGCCAGTTTGCGTAACCAACACCACACAGTAAATTGTCATTATTTGTGACAGACTTTTTAAAATAGGTGGATTGAATTTCTGTAATGACATTAAAACCTCAACGTGATTTTAATGTTCAAGAGCCCAGTAACTCCATGTGACCCTTTAAGAAATAGAAATACTAGGATTGGTCACAGTACCCAGACTTTTATTGGTTTTAAAAAATAATGGAGATGGTGGCTTTGTTGGGGGTTTAAGCTGGCATGCAAGATGCAGGTTTAGATATTGGTGTGGGAATTCAAAATATCTCCGGCTGAGTGAGCGTGAGGATGTTGAAGCAGCCATTATTCTTGTTAAAAAGAGCCCGAAATTCAGCCGTGGACATGTCTGTACCTGGAAGAGTGCGGGGGAGGTGTCTCATCGCAGACAGGGCCAAGATATTACTGTGGAACAGAACAATTAGTCTGCTGGGTGTAGACACACACAGACAATCATTTTTACATGTGAAACAGCAACTCCTTTGTTCAGGCTTTTTTTTTTTTTTTTTTGGCCTGTAGCTTGAAATCATTTGACATGATTTTTTTGTTTTTTTACAAAAATGTAATCATCCTAATTCAACTCCACTGATGGATATTTAATTATCACCCTGTCCTACTCTCAAACACCTAACACACACCTGAACCTGCCAGGTGCCAGAAAACTGCACGGATATTCACACCAAAGGGCACGCTGGTATCTCTGAACTGTTTACCTCTGCTCGTACACAAGAATTTTATGTGTTCAAGTGCTGTCGACGGCAGTAACGGCAAATATGTGTTTTTCCAGTCTGAATATTGTTTTTTTTTAATCAAACACTTTGTATAATGAGCAAAACCATACCCTTCTTTAATTTAAATTTTTTTAAGCAGTGTAATTGACGCCCGTCTCAACCTTTGAAAAGGGGGGCGGGATTGACAGGAAATCGCCTCCGATGTGAAAGTATGCGTGACGTGAAAGGCACATACCTCCTGAGCTTTGTGCGTTAACCTATCGCCACGTCTCTGGATCCGGCTTTAGGGCCAGATCTGCCAGACTCGTGCACCCCTTGCACACAAACATGCTTTATCGCATCCTGAATAGGTTATACTTTTTTCTTTATTGGATTTCAGATGATCAGCTGCCTGCTAACATTTGTACCCACCTCAGTAAGATTAATTTTCACATCGCAGGCTATTGGCGAAGAATATCTGCAATTAATTTTACTAAATACGTTTGTTGTCTCTTTGTTTGAATACGTGTCACATGTATGAGGACGCAAACAGCGATCAGCCTGTCCTGTTCTGAATGTTTTTTCTAGGCCTTGAATTGTTTAAAACATGATACAACTCTAGGATATGTCATGCAATTCCAGATTAATTCTATATACTTGAAACTATATTGAACATTTAAGAAAAACGGCAAGATTTAGTGACCAATTATACATTACTGGGTGCTATCATGCTAAATGCTTTTGTGTAATTCAAATCTTTGCTCTGTAAAGGGAAATGTTACGGTTTGACTTTGCACAAATGAACGATATTAGTTAGGGGGTCCTTGTGGTGGTTTTTAGTTTTTAAGTTCTTAAAGACATTAAATGTCAGGGCTGCATTGTTATTGAAGCTCCAGTTCACTGTATGATACATTTACACTCACAATTACAACTTAAAGCCCCTTTATACGTCGCACTATGGTATTTAAGTCATAAACTGTGGGGAAACCAGAGTGAGAAGCTTATCTTGATCAGGATGTGCATTCTCTGACCTCTTTCTCTTTGGTGTAGCACACTTTAGGTGCACTGTGGTGTGCATGGCCTGATTACACGCAACTTCACTGCACCCAGACCAAGCAGGGATGGTCTCTGAACTCGGCTCCGTGTGTCATCGATGACTGTAGTCATGTAGGCCGTCTGAGACATTTTTAGAAGTCAGGTATCCGTACTCAAGTAGCTCTTGTGTGAGGTAACATTTTCTGCGGTTGGGTCTTTTGTTCCACTCCTACATTCCTGGTCTTACTTACTAACGGGTACTGCAGCAGCCTCACAGTTTTCTGCTCCACTGTGTATCAGAGGTGTATTTACTGTTAAGATGCAAAAGGAACATTTCCTGCTGTTATTACTACACATTAAAAGCTTTCCACTGGCGAACCACAGGAAGGACGCAGTCAGAGGTTAGCGCCTGACTGCTGTCGTTTCAGTACAGCTTAGTCTGCAGAGCGAGATGTGATGCAAGTTTTCTGTTCTTTCATGGCAGTGGATCACTTTAAAATGTTTAAATTTCCAACAAAACAGCAACAGTGAGGAGCTGCAGTGAGGTGCCAAGTGTCTACTGCAGTTTGTGCAAACCTCCAAAATGTTATCAAGCTGAGTAACTTTTGCTGTACCTTTTTTTATTTTTTTGTTTTATGGTCCGTACAGAAAGTGGCTTTATTGGCACCTGTTGAAGAGGTATCGTGTCACCCCATGCTTTTCTGTAGCAAGGATTTTGCGTATTGGTAAGATAGGCTTCAGCAGCACAGAAGAGTCTGTCCGAAATACATATGAAAACAGGAATTAATATGTGGTGACATTTCATAATCTTTCGCTCCTTCAACATTGGTGTCTCATTGTTGGCTTTTGTGCTTTTGTTTTTTTCATAATGCAGCTCTGCGTATGACCGGGACAACAAGATCCGTGTGGCCATTAAGAAGATCAGCCCCTTTGAGCACCAGACGTACTGCCAACGCACCCTGAGAGAGATCAAAATCCTTCTGCGCTTCAAACATGAGAACATCATCGGAATCAATGACATCATCCGCACACCAACCATTGACCAGATGAAGGACGTGTATCCTTTTACACACACGTCTCGTGATTTGGATAATGTCTGATATGTCAAAATGTATTTTAATGCATTTTATGCATCTGCAGTTTAATTTATGGGCTTCTTTTTGGACTTTATTGGCATTAATCATCTTTCCCTTGCAATTGACGTTGTTGTTTGCTTGTTGAAGTACTTGTATTTGATGGTTTTCCACAGATAACTGTGCTTTAAAACTTTGAAATGACTTCTTTGTTTATTACGTGCACAGCGTTTGTAGTCGAATGGGCGTTTTCAGTTTGTATTTTATTACATAACAGCCACCTGCCACCGTATGTCTGGCAGAGACGGTCTTCACTGCAGCAACAGTGGCAAACTGGTGGAATCCATAGTTACTGTCAGTTCCATAATGCAGTGTGTGTGTAGTTTTATCTAAATGAAATGGCCTGTGAGCCTGCAGCTCGCTGCTTTCTGCTTGCGTTTACCCAGACAAAAACGATAAACCCTTCCAGATAAAATATCTCTCCTACACAGAAATGAGCCACAGCCGTGACACCGCAGGGACTTGAGATTTGAATGAATTACAAGGTTGCCCAAGATCCGGATCAAGTCAGCAGTTTGTCTTTTCGTGCCTCTGCCAGCCTGCTGCAACACCAACATCAAGATTCCTGTCTGAGCCAAATGATGCAAGGTTTTCCGTTCTCTTTGCGATTTGACTGTGTCAGAAACACCTAAGTTTAGTTTGGGTACTAGTGCTGGGCAGCAAAAATAAACGGAAAATCAGGGATTATGACTTTGTTTTACTTAAGGGGTAGGTGGCCGTCTGTATGAAGTTACTCAACATACTGACATAACTGCAATTATAGGTCAGAGTGTCGTGATGTTGGTTTCAGTTACTTTTTGATTCATTGCTCAGCCCTGTATTTGTAGATCATAGCTACGTGGTCCAGATGGGAATACAATTGTGACTACTATGGACATTTTAAAAATGGCTCTTACACTGTTGGCAGAAAACCAGGAGTGCCGTTTCCACGACATTAAAGTTCTTTAACCCGGCACTGTGCAGCTATATTGTCCAGGATCTCATGGAGACGGACCTGTACAAGCTCCTGAAGACTCAACACCTGAGCAACGACCACATCTGCTACTTCCTCTACCAGATCCTACGAGGGCTCAAGTACATCCACTCTGCCAACGTCCTGCATCGCGACCTGAAGCCTTCCAACCTTCTGCTCAACACCACCTGTGATCTCAAGGTAGAGTCCCAAAGAGAAATGAGACTCAAACTAATCAGGCTAATTGGAGGCTTATTTTCAGTCACTGATAATCCATATTTTCTTTCGTATTTAATAATGGTTGATTATTTTCATGACAAAAATGACCAGCAATTCAGTCTTGTCCTCCCAAATTAAAGTTTCGTCAGTCTGGAAAGGCCTCATGCCTTTTTAACTTATTTAACTTCATTACACGTGTTACTGACCTTCATCATGTTGGAGGAGGACTGCATGAAATCTGATGCCTCAATAAAACCAACATTAGCACAATATGTCCTCCTGACAGCCATGCAATCCATCTCTTACCATATTCTCCAAGCTGTGAAATGACATCCAGCTTATTTTCATCTCGCGTCCTCTGATGTCGCCGTCGTTCACGGTCTTGTCCCTCATGTTTCTGCAGATCTGTGATTTTGGTTTGGCTCGTGTGGCTGATCCTGACCACGATCACACCGGTTTCCTAACAGAGTATGTAGCCACTCGTTGGTACCGAGCACCTGAGATCATGCTCAACTCCAAGGTGAGTGTCCTCGCCTGCCTTGAAATGTTGACATGTCAGCAGTCGGGGGGGGGGGCGAGCTGAATATGTTATGGGTTTGTTTCTTTGTTTGTCTTACCACTTTAGTATTTTAACCTGAAAATATGACCTCTGTTTTTGGTTA
Source organism: Gadopsis marmoratus (assembly GCA_036023855.1). Taxonomy (NCBI): domain Eukaryota; kingdom Metazoa; phylum Chordata; class Actinopteri; order Centrarchiformes; family Percichthyidae; genus Gadopsis; species Gadopsis marmoratus. Next base: position 9,094 of record JAVQJF010078914.1, on the reverse strand, counting down.
AATCCTCTGTCGGGCATTTTATTTTGTAAAGATAAATATGTTGGGCAAGTGCATTGACTATGCCAGGGAATCCGTGGGGTCTTAAAAACTACTAAATCAGTTTAGAAAAGTCTTAAAACATCTTAATCTGAATCTTTTGGAACATAATTCAGACAGGCGGTCTATATTTATAGCCAATGTTGTATTTCTTAGGCCAAACAGAAATGTTTGTTAAAGAAAATGTTTTGTGAGTGTGTGACTATTATTACTTTTAATAAACATTGCCTTTGGGTTAGTCACTACTTTATTCTCTTGAGTTTTGTTCCCTCCTGGCCGATCTGAATTATGTCAAACTAAGATTGTTTTGCAACCTCAAAGTAAATGTACTAGTATACTACTGCAGTCTTAAAATATGTTGAAACGGTCTTAGGAAGGTCTGGAATTAAACTTCAGGATTCTTGCATATACCCTGTATGCCCTTGCGGTATGTTTCTTATTTTTGTATTTTCTGACCTTACATTAGCTGTGTCTTAAATTTAAGATCAGGTTACATTAGAGTTATCTTACATTTTTTATTATGTTTCCTGCAGATAATCTAATAGACTTATATTTAGTATAGTTAAATTAGAAGTATGAGGTACTAACACTGCCGTAATTAAGACCTTTATTGTTACTGGGCCCAACCAGACTTGGCTCAATACTGTTTGTATTCACGCTGTTGTAATGCTCTGTTTGACGTAGTCCACCCATTGATATTACATTGACTTTAGATCTACTGTAGTCATGACTGTGTCTTTGTGCCCCTCACTCTCAGGGCTATACCAAGTCCATAGACATCTGGTCAGTGGGTTGCATCCTGGCTGAGATGTTGTCCAACAGGCCAATCTTTCCCGGGAAGCACTACTTGGATCAGCTTAACCACATTTTGGGTAATAATTCCCTTCTTTTGTTTTTTAGGATTAGTGTAGCGCTGTATTGTCATGTAAGCAGTCAGCGAACACAGCACAACTGCTTGAATCAGTTCGAAGTTTGCTTATTTATTTGTTTTGGCGTTTATTACAGACAATGTTTTGTCATTTTGACTTATTGCTCATTAATGTCCTGTAAACTCCCCCCTTTTTTTGCGAGAAAGATGCATGGAGAATTGAGAACAGATTTCTTAGTAGGTTAACGTCCAATCTGGTATAATTTGTATTTAAGTGCAAGTTAACAAAGAATTAAACTTAAATAGTCAGAGTATCCAATCTGCCATAATTTGCTTAAACTTGTGTTTTCAAGAAAATAAGGTTTTGTTGACAAGATGGTTTCAGAAAGTTGTACAAAAAATAAACTAATTGTTTGAATAGGATACAGATATTTTTCTTTATAATTACATTCTGAGTCACTAATATTTAGTGTAGTTGGGTGTAAACCCGGATGGCTGTAGTGCAAGCTGTTAACATATTCACCTCCTGAAATAATTGTTTATGTAGGTAATAGTGAAAATCAGCAAATTTAGATATGGAAAATTAAGTGTATCCATACTGTATATTATGCGCATCTCTCTCGATTATATACACCGATCAGCCACAACGTTATGATGATTGACAGGCGAAGAACATTGACTATCTGGTTACCATGGCACCTGTCAGCGGGGGGGGGGGGGATATATTAGGCAGCAAGTGAACATTTTGTCCTCCAAGTTGACGTGTTGAAGCAGGAAAAATGGGCAAATAGAAGCATGTGAGCGACTTTGACAAAGAACCAATCTGTGATGGCTGGATGACTGGGTCAGAGCATCTCCACCACTGCAGCTCTTGTGGGGTGTTCCTGGTCTGCAGGGGTCAGGACCTACCAGAAGTGGTCCAAGGAAGGAGAACTGGTGAACCGGCAACAGGGTCATGGGCGGCCAAGACTCAATTGATGCTTGTGGGGAGCGAAGGCTGGACCGTGTGGTCCGACCCAACAGAAGAGCTTCTGTAGCTCAAACTGCTGAAACAGTGAATGCTGGTTCTGATAGAAAGGAGTCGGAACACACAGAGCATCACAGTTTGTTGCTTATGGAGACGCTCAGGGTGCCGTGCTGTCTGGGTGTTACGGCTGACCACAGTATACTTACTATATGTATACCATGAATGTTATAGCATATGTCAATATCTTCATGTCTTCAAATCGAGACAAATATGAGTCTGTTGCAAAATGCAGTGACAGTTTAGTCTGCATAAAAGTAAAACTTCACACTCTTTGTCAGTAACAACAGCTTCCTGGTTTTGGAGTCCGTAGAAACTGGAGCTGTTAATGTGCATTTATCAAGTTGTACTTTTTGTGTCTTTGTGCTAGACCACATATTGCTTCTCCCATCTGTCATTTTGTTGTGCGTGTGCAGACTGTAGTTTTATCTCAAGAAAGCTTCCCCACATGACTGAAAACTTTGAGCAGGGGCTGTGTGAATTGGTGGGAAGTGTGTTTCATTTAGAGCTTTGTTTTTTTTTTTAATACTTTATTTCATATTTAAAGAAGCATAGAAATACAACAAAACATGGTGAAACAAACAGTTGGTCACCTATGCTTTCAAACAAACGTACTGATGGAAATAGATGTCACTTCATACAGTAACGGATCGGTAGTAATTTTTCCCAGTATTGCAAGAGTTCATCAACCCTCAAGTTCATTTAGAGTTTACGTTTAGACTTGCTGTCATATGTACAGAATCACAAAGTAATTGTTCTTTATAATCTTCTCTTTGTCCTTCAGGGATACTGGGTTCTCCGTCTCAGGAGGATCTCAACTGCATCATCAACATTAAGGCCAGGAACTATCTTTTGTCGCTGCCTTTGCGCTGCAAAGTGCCGTGGAACCGCCTCTTCCCCAACGCCGATCCCAAAGGTCAGAGCTGGGACAAACTCTTCATTGACGAACACAATTTCCGCAGATGGTGCAATTTTTCTTAAAAAAAAAAATACAAATCTGTGACAAGTTGCACTGCAGACAAAGTAGAGCTGCTGTTGATCAATTTCCTGAGCGAAATCCTGGACAGCATATAATTTTATCCAAGGACGAAACACTTACCCACCAACACAGCAGTCAAGCAAAACAAGTGGCAGCGCTCGGGGGTGGAAGCTGGTGAGGAACGCAACAAACTAAATCTGTGGAGGCGAAACAAAAAAGCAGTTTGTGGGACAAAGCTTGTTTATTGTTTGCTGCATTTTCAAAACTGAGTGTATCGCAGTTTAACAAAAGGTTAAATGATGATCTTGAACAGTGTGACAGTAAACGTGCACGATTGTCAGATCAGTCTGAAGGCAAATACATTCTAGTAATAGAGGAGAGAGGAGGTGCAACTGAAACTCCATAGATTTAAATCCAAAATTGTTTGGTAGCTTGCTGGATTATTAAAATTCATCTTCGGATCAGTTTTAATGTTTGCTGGATAATTTTCTGCCTGCGAGAAGGCTGTATGTAACCTGTCCAGTTCCATTGTAATAAACATGCAGCCGCTTAACAAGTAAGTCCCAGACAGCGCTGAATATCCTTAAATCAGTGATGCCTTTTATATCCTGTGGAAAATCAAAAACGTGAGTCTCCATTTTCTACCTGGAAAAGATTCTAACAGCACGTCTGGTGTGATGGTGCCCTCTAGTGGGCAGGCAAGCTCTCTGTTGTTTCAGAATCACCCTAACACCTCCTTTGCTCTGTTAAATGTTCCAATCCTTGTGCCACAGCTCTGGACCTGTTGGACAAGATGTTGACCTTTAACCCTCACAAGAGGATCGAGGTGGAGGAGGCCCTGGCGCACCCCTACCTGGAGCAATATTACGACCCCACAGATGAGGTGAGACAGTCATGTCTGTAAGGGCCTGTTTCGAGTGAGGATACATCATCTTTTCCTAAGCAAGATGTCCTCTCCTGAGTGTTTTTGGCATCCGTTTTAAATTATATCTACATAACTGAATGATGGTGAACTTTTTTTTTTGTTTTTTTTTAACATGCTGATGCACCAGATTGATCCGCTCTGCGGGATCTGTGTACTGTATTTTTACATCGACTCTTCTTCCCTCTGTAGCCTGTTGCTGAGGCCCCGTTCAAGTTTGACATGGAGCTGGATGACCTACCCAAAGAGACGCTGAAGGAGCTCATCTTTGATGAAACTGCACGTTTCCAGCCCGGCTTTAGGTCCTAACATCTCAGACAGGTACGTCCACATCACTGCAGTCCAGCCTAGAACCTGGAAACCAGAGAGGGACAGTGTTCAGAACTACAGGTCCAGTAGCAATATTACCATTGGCTGCAACCAAGTTTTTTCAAGGTCAAAAAGATCCGGGTGATCCTCGTCGCAGTCAGGTGTTTCCACCTCTGCTGCTTCAAAACTGCAGTAGATGGTCCATGATGAGCTAAGCAATAAAATTGCGAGTGAGCGGTGTTCCAGCTGTAAGTATAAATGGAAAAATGACAATAAGATTTAAAAGAAAAATGAAAGAGCTATACACTTTTGTGCAGAAATATAAATCTTTTATGAAATATTTTAGTCTGTGTTTAAGTGTTAGTCTTGAATGTAAATGGAATTCTTCAGAGGAACCCCAAAATAAAGCAATGGGTGACAACGTTATCATTTCCCATACTGATGAACCTCTGTGGATGCTGGTGGTTAGTTACCACCAGCTGCTCCCTGACAGGCCCCTTGTTGTGATAATAGCTGTCGTTGCTACATTTTATAGCCTCTGTGTCAGCGTATGTAATTAGTTTGTTTCCTCTCTGCGGCGTCTCGATGCAGAACGGAGTGTGACATCTCCTTAATTAGAGCAGCACGAAGGATGCCACGTGTTACCGCTCTCTGCAGCTTTACAATGTGTTTTCAATGTATCTGTAACTTATCTTACTCTATCTTCATAAACCACTAACGGTTCGCTGCTGTTTTTATAAATACATTGTCAATTTATTACAAGTATAATATCTGCAAATGCTTGATTTAAGTTAATGGAAAGTTTTTGCATAAATACTTGTAATTGAACCTTTTTTTTTAAAAGTTAATTGGTTTAAATGTATCTGCTGCACTGCACTCGAACACAGCCTTTACACTTCACAGCTAGCGCGTCCAAACACAGGGCTGACGTGTGCGTCCAACAAACCTGCAGCAAAGAAATACGTGGATAATTATCTATGAGCCAGATGTATTTATATTCGGTCAAAGGCAGCGGAGAGCTGGATCGATGATGCATCTGGCTATTGGAGTCAAACCCTAATGAAGTCACGATAGGTGTTATATCAGTCGGTGACACAACCTTTTTATTTATGTCTGTGCAATTAATCATTAACATAAAGAGCAAAACAAATATGTGACCGCTCACCACACGGTCACTGTCTCTTCTCCCTCCAGGTGGTTCTGTGGACTGGCTTCTGCTCCCCTCCGCCTCCACACGGTTGCTGTGATGGTTTTTGTTTTAGTTTTCCTCTCCTGTTGTCCACCATCACCTGGATTCCTCGTGTCTCACTCGTCAAGTCCACTTTGCTCAGGAATGGCGTCAGGAATCAATCAATCAATCATCCTCTGTCTTTTTTTTTTTTTTTCTCTCTTTTCTCTGAGGTGTAGGGGGGAGGGGGTGGAGTCGCACCACAGCTTACAGTTTTGCGGAGTGATTATGTGTTTTTAAGCCAAGATAAACACGTTTTTTTGTGTGTGTGTGTGTGTGTCTCAAAGGCGTTTGGCTCTGGCTATTCCTGTTCAAGACCTTTTTTTATGTCCGGTTGAATGGCAGTGATTAGACTAGCTGTTTTTTTTCGGTTCAGCTATCGTGGTTACAACTCTGCCTGCATTGCACAAACAACGGTAGTTTTACTTATAAAGAATCATCCATTTAAAAAAAATAAATAAAGGTCTTGTGAATTTTCTAACCTTTGTCGCACTGTTACAAGGGATTCCTTGATCTCTCTCATCTTTTTTTTTTTTTTCTCTCTCTATCTCTGGAAAAAAGTAAAACCTGACTTAAATCAACTGATTTATGCAATGAAATCACATAATCAGCCAGAGAGTTTTTGCAGGCCACAAGCCATCACTTGGTGTAGACGAGGATCTACATTTTAACTTACCTTACCACACACACGTGGCCCAAATGCAAATATATATAAATATATAGAGAGAGAGCCCAAAGAGTCTTAAGATGTTTTAATGGCAAGGATGATGAAAGAACGTGAATCAGATGAATTTATAGTATCTTTTTTCTTTTTATTAAAAAAAAAAGCCCTTTTATTTTTTTCTCTCATTTCTCATCGGCTTCAGTGAGATATCAGGTCGTGTATAAATGCACCACATTACAGATGCATTGAACAAATCAATTTCTGCCTTAGCCGTGAGAAACTAAAGGAAAAGTCTGTTTTTATTTCATACAAATCTGTATGTACAGTATGATACTTTTCATATGGGGAGAAAAGATGTACTGCGTCAGGACAAGCATTCAGAATTCAGACCTTGTTTCGTCTGGAGGAAATGTTGTCGCGCCTCCCTTTTCGTCCTGTCTCGTTCTTTTTCCTATTCCTTCTTTGTCAGTCTCTGTTAATCTCTCTCTTTCGCCTTGTTAGAATAATACTGTGCCCTTTGCATGACTGTTATAAGCTCTGTATACAAAGACGACGATGTTAAGTGCCACACAAGCCGGGCCGACCTGCCGGGACAGCGCCCAGGCTTTCTGTTCTACCTTTTTTGTGGTTATCACACGGTGCTTTCTGTCCTCTTTTGCTTCAGCGTCCTCTCGCCTGTTTTTTTTTTTTTTATTGTTTAGTTTTTTATCGTTAGTCTACAGATTTAAATCAGTATTTTTTTTTTTTTTTGGTTTAGCCAAACTCCATCTGCATGCTAAGACGTCTTGCTGTGGTTACAAATAGGAGAATAACCATATAGTCTGTGTGTATACCAATTGCAAAAACCACAAAACATCTTTCCTGAACCTGAGAAATGGGATCCAGGCGTGATGCAGTTGAAATAATACTCGGACATAACCGATGATGTTTTACATTTTATCCTTTTTTTTTTTTTTTTTGCTTTAAATTGCACATTTACACGCTGACAACAGTTGGGCAGTGTCGGTACCAGCTGACAACTGCAGTAGAAGTAGAAAAACGACAAATAAAAGTACAGGACTGCAGCAGAGGTCGGTAACTGCTCGTTAAATAAAGACTGTTGAATTTTGAAGATTTTATCTCCAGCGAAAATGAATTACGACTTAAAAGATGATATATATAGATATTTGTGGAAAGGCAGGACAAGCCGGAAGCACCGAGACTTCACCAACCAACCGTGTCATCTTAATGTCTGTATCGCTGCAGCGTCTAATGGCTGTCATTTCTGTGTGTTTACATGTGCGGCCTCAAATGTATTCAGATGTCATCGTACACGTAGCCTTTGGTGAAGTTCCAGTGCTGCAGCTTCAGAAGAAAAATCTCATTGGGTAACGTGTGAGTGAGCGTGTGACTGAGACGCAGTAGTAGTATTCACGACACTAAAGCATCGCAAAGTAGATTCAAGTCGGAATCTACCCAAATGGATTCTTAAAGAATCTTGCTCGCTGGCACTTGAAGTGAGAAATGAGAGATTTAAATCTTAACATAAGACGATTTGCAGAAATGTCGAGCTGATTTCCAAGAATGTGTGACAGACGTTTTGGGCGAGCTGTAAACTCGTGATTCCTATTCCACATTTGCATACATGTCTCTGAGGGCAGAGCTGCTCTGGTTGGATTACGTGACAGTTGGCGGAGTCAAACAGCCACAGTATAACTTTGTGTTTTCCTATTTGTTCTGGCTAAATAATAACAATATCAATAGATTGAAACTGAGTGGGAGTTAAGAGAGGATGCTAATGCTCTGCCGAAGCTCATTAAAGCCATAATAGGTCAGTCTATTAGTCTGACCACACCCACCAGTGATGTCACGGCGTGCGGACACACCCTGGAGTACTCGTCCACATCACTGCAGCCAGATTAGAAGTTAAACCACTGGAGGTCAGCAAAGAGTTTCAGATGTTAAATTGCTCTTTAAGACTTCAGATTAATCGAATTATGAGTAAATTAGCGAACCTGCTGAGCTAAAATAGTAAGTGTGCTTGTGATTGATTGAAAAACAATCGGTAATGCTTTATTTTATGGGTCTGTATATTCGTAACGTTATTTCTGGACGGATCTGTAATTTGAACGTAACTGTAGAAAAATTAGAGACGTTGTCCAATGGAGCTGCAACAAACTATTATTATCATCATCGTCTAATCTGTGGATTCTTTTTATAATTAGTTTCCAGATCATTCAGAACCATTTTTTTACAGTAACAGAACTGAGATATTAAAACAGGAAATCCTCATATTTTCAGAAGCTGTAATCGGCAAAGGTTTAGTAAATTATTTTAAATGATAAATATTCCATCAAAATACTTGAGATTAATTGGCTAATCCTTGTTTCACTAGTGTTAAATTGATCCACTTCAAATTAATTCCACATAATTGCTAAGATAGCATAGCGTACAGCAGCATTAATGCAAAATAGTTTCCAATAATAAATTAAGTATAAACCTGTGTTTAAGTGGTGCAGTCCTTTCAAGAAAATCAACAATTTTAACTCAACTTAAATAACTGTTCAATTTCCATATAATTAGTGGAAAATTACACTTCTTATCAGGAATTTCTCTGAAATTATGGACTTGTAAAAAATAAAGTGAAACCAGAAAAGAATTGTAAAAATTTATATATTTAAATAAATATATTTCCCCCTGTTCGCTCACACCCAAACAAACTGGTTTTGTTGGTTCCCTCGACAGAGACTTAAATCATCTGATGATATTTGAAGGAACAAAAATTAAAATAAAAAAAAAGGTTTATGACCAAACCTCCTTTGCCGAAATGACCGATTTGCACTCACGAATTTCACCTGAGCGGACGTTGAGCGTGAGGCAAAGACTCGTCTGTCCCAGTCCTCCTCACTCTCGCTGTACACACCCGTCTGTCACACGATTATTAAATGCACTTGCATCTACAGTAGTTGGGATGGGACTTGTAATCCGAGGTGCCTGCCGGGACTTGACTTACCTGTAGATAGTGTTATTTTTTTGTGTGTGTGGGGGGGGGGGGGTTAATTATAACATTAAGGGCACTGGAAAC
>JAVQJF010078887.1:0-14556 GCA_036023855.1 Gadopsis marmoratus | reverse complement strand
GAGACACCCCTGTCTCGCTCCAACATTTCCATATAAGGCTATTTGTTTCCTTCAAGTATCCGGTTTTTATGGCTCTTTGTCTCCTCTTATCAACTGGTTTAACTCTCCTTCCTGTCCTGTACTAGTGTGTGTGTGTGTGTTTTACGACCCTCTGGCCCAGCACCCCACATTCCAGAAGGGAGAGACTTTTAACATCTAATCTACGCATGTTACTTCACTTTGTTTAAAGCCTATGTGATACTGTTATTTCTTTAACTCACAATAACAATCATCACAGCATCTTTATACCTTCCACATACTAAGAGGGTCACATTTCTTATTTCACATAAGCCAAGTGTTACGGTACTTCTTCATATATTGTGGATTCCAGTCATTACTACATATGTTGAGGGTTACATTCATAACTACACATATTACGAATTACAATCATTGTGAGGAGTACATTTATTGTGAGTGCTATGTTCCTAGTGAGGTTACATTTATTATTTTACCACAGTAACTCAGTAACTAAAACAAGAAGTAACTTTCTCTTTCTCTTCCTGTTTTCTTCTCCAGTCACAGGATCTACAGGGTTTCCCCAGCGACCTCCAGCCCCTGCTGCCCTTTGACCCCACTGCCAGGGTCATTCCCCAGTCTCCTTCATCTTCTTATTTTCCTTCCTCCCCTGTCACCTCCTCCCTCCCCAGCACCCCCAGTTGTGCCCTGCAATCAGAGTGGTCTTATCCCAGCGATAAGCCCCTGAATGAGGCTGCCCAACATCACAGTTCCCCTTCCTCTTCCCACTACCTCTCCTCTTCCTCCATCGCAGACTCAGAGTCTCAGTTTAGCTACCAGGCTCTGGGTGAGCATGTCGCCACCCAGCAGGACACGCAATACCCGTACGATGGGGAGACGTGGAGCTACCAGCCCCTCTCCCCCAGCTGCAGTGTCTACAGCGACTGGAACAGCATCACCCAGGAGATGAGATGTGTTTCTGGGGAAGGTTGGAGCTGTGATCCCCTGCTTTCCTCCGGTTGCGCTTCACCCTCTCACACTGACAGCAACTCTTTGTGTTCAGAGAAAATGACCTCTTCTCCTGTGCTGAACCAGGAGAGAAGGAAGTACAGCACTTCCTCCTCCTCCTCCTCCTGCACCGTCACTCGCAGCATCTCCCTCCGCAAGTCCAAGCACCCACCTCCTCCACCATTGCGCTCAGATTCTCTGAGACGGCGTCCTGCTCGTAGCAAAACTTCCCGCTCCTCCTCCAGTCCCCGTCTGGAGCTGAGTCCTCGCCTTGAGCGCACCACCCAGCAGAAGCCACCGCAGACCTTCGATGACCCCTGGGTGCCCCGGAGCAGCATCGAAAGACGCCAGAGTGGGCTTACCTGTGGGACTGTCACAACCTTTGAACCTTTAAGCCCAGACTGCCAGGCAGCAACCTCTGTTGACTATCCTCCTTCCGAGCACGTATCGCCAAGCCCCAGCCCCTCCCGTGGCCACGTCTTCACTCTCGGGTCTTCAGTCTCGGAGGAGGAGGGGCTGAGATTTACTCTCAACCCCCATCCAGCTGCCTCTTCTGTGGCTGGGCTGCAGCGCCTCGCTTCGCCCTCTAGTGGCTACTCCAGTCAGTCTAACACCCCCACTCCTGGCACTCCCATGTCTTCCCCCCTCACCCCCTCCTCCCCTCTGGCAGAAAGCCCTGGAGCCTTCTCCCTCCCACCGACCTCCCCCTTCTCTTCTTCCCCCCTGTCCCCTGTCATTTCCTCCCTGCCCAGTACGACGTCTCGACCAAAGCCACCAGTGCCAGAGAGGAAGTCGTCGCTCCTCTCCTCCTCATTTTCCTCCACCTCCTCCCTCTCCTCCTGCACCTCCTCTGACTCCTCTGCCAAGCATCATCTTCTCCCTGCTCCACCACCACCTCCTCCTCTACCAGAATGTTCCTCTCCTCTGCATCATGTCTTCTACTACTCCATTCGCCAGTCTCCTCCTCCTCCTCCTCTTCCTCAGCCCTGCCTGCCTGCTCTTCCTCTATTCACCAAACTCTCTGCGGCTCCTCCTCTTTCACCTTCATCTCTTCCTCCTCCCCCACCTCCTCCTCCTCTCCCACCTTCATCCCTCCCAACTCCTCTTCCTCCTTCCTCCCGGCCTCCTCCTCCCCCCTACTCCTATGCCATAAGGCAGACCTCCCATCATGCTCTTGTGTCCACCATGACATCATCAACCAACTTCCCTCCTTCCCCAACTTCCCCACCTCCTCCTCCATCTTCTCCTCTTCCTCCCCCTTCAGAACTCCCAGAATTTCCCATTACTGACCTTCCTCCTCAACCACCACTACCTCCTCCTCTGCCTGCTCCCTCAACACCAAGCCTTGACAGGTCTCCAAACCGCTATGTTAAAGTGGCCACGTCCGTCTGCTTCCTGGTCACTGCCCAAGCTTTGCAGGGCGTCAAGCTTCGTTCTATCAAGAACCAGGAAGGCCTGCTCACTAGCATCATGCTACCCAATACTGCATCTGCTGATGCTACGCTCCATAGCCGAGCTGACACTTTGTCAGCTAATGCTAACCATGCTAATACTAACCATCAGCTACCAAGCAAAGAAGCTCATCCACACAGTGCTGTGTTGGCTAATACTAATCTTGATGGCCAGGCCAACACTGATGTTAGGCTAGTTGGAACTGGGTCACAGAATGCTGTCTGTGATCTAGGTAGCAATGAAGCTAACATAACTAGTGCTTTCCTGGGTAATGCTAGCCTTCATAGCCCAGCCAACGCTGATGCAAAGCAACCTGGATGCACGTTAGATCATGATCTCTACAACCTAAAGAAAAGTGAGGTGAAGACACCCAGCGATGAGCCATCTTATACTAAACCAGGTGTTGTTGCTAGTCCAACTAATCAGAGAAGCCCTGAAACTCCTCAAGACATCCGGTACAATGAACGAGAGAAGGAAGTTACACACATGTATGCTATGCTGGCGAGCAACCCAGTCTCCGGCCCTGATAGTCCCGGGGTCAAAATGTCTTATGATGCTGACAAAAACCACGTCAGCACAAGTATCCAACATCCTTTTTTGCAACAACAGGTGACAGATACAATGTTAGCAGATGCTAAGCTACCGGAGCCTGCAGAGAAACAGGGAAACGCTGAGGATGTTTGGCACACAGATTGTTCATACTGGACCCTCTCTGGAACAAAACACGAGGCTCATAGAGGAAGCGGAAATGAAGCAGAGACAAATTACAAGAATAATTCAGAAATGTCAAATCACAGTGCAGCTGATGGAGATTCTACAGCATATAGTGATTTTAAACGGAGTAATAGCGTCTATAAGGCAGGTAGCCCGAGGACGCTCTGCTCCCCAGAGAAGCCGGTCCTGCCAAAGGAGCCTGATTCTTGCGTTCTGGGTCTCATGGCATCCCCTGAGGCCAGGCGAGGACCAGGTGGCTGGAAGAGCAACAGCCAATCACAGAGTCCCACTGCTTCCTTCTGCACACCTCTGCACACACATCTGACCCAAAGTACACCTTCGCCAAAGTACATGTCCTGCACCGAGTCGGTGACACACACAACTGTACCTGTAAACGCAACACCTGCTGACATCACCATACACTCGCCTGTCAGCTCCCCACACAGGCAGAAGCCACCAAGTTTGCACAGGAAGCCAGACCTCTTATTGACCTCTCCCAAAACAACCAAACCACTCTGTGCATCTAAAAATACACTGGAGGCATTCAAAGGTACCACAGGGACCAGTAGCACCTTAGGCTTCTATGGGGAGTGTGGCCCCTCAGGGATCATGGGTATTTCAGAGACCCTGAGTATCAAAGGGGCTCCTACTACCGATGGAACCCTGCAACCTTTGGAAACCTGTGGTACTTCAGGAACATGGGGAACTGTGGGCACCCATAGCACCTTAGAGAACCCAGGGGTCCATGCAGTGACTTCCACCCAGCCAGGGTCCACCCAAACTGGAGCTACAGACCCCTGCTGTGCTGTGATCATCAGGACAGGACTTCATAAGGACGATGAGAAAACATTTAACAAGAGGATGATGAGGTCATCGCTGGCTGAAGATGAAGAGGAAGATGAGAAAGACAGGGTGGATGGGAAAGGGATGAAGGCCGTGAGGATGATGATGATGTCATCCACCACAAGGAAAAAAGACAAAGCGAGGAAGAGGAGGAAGAGAAGGGCCGACAGGCAACTACTGATGATTCCATCAACAATGGAGCCCTCCCCCTCTTCGTCATCATCGTCATCATCTTCATCCTCATCTGGAGATGAGCGCGATGTGGTGAAAGAGAGAAGGATGCAAATCACTGAGAGGGTGAGGAAGAACAACGTATGTGATGAAGACACCAGTGACTCTGAAAGCTCCTGTGCTGTGATTGGTCAGAGCAAGTACTCCCTCAGCAGGGCGCTGTCCACTGACAGCCTGCGGGGGGAGTCATCGCTTCCAGACCTCCTGATACAGGAACCAGAGGCAGAGAGGAGAAGGGAGGCGGTGACGGAGGCCGGACGACCTCCACGTGGTAACTGTCATATAACTATATATTTAGCCTTATAAACTAGTAAAGTAAAGGTTGTTGTGCTGCAGGCTGCTGGTTCAGGGAACAGGTGGGCTTTTATTCACGTTCACGGGTGACTGAACGTAAAAAGTAATAAACACTCTGACCTCTCTCTTGGTTTCTCATTCCAGCTGATCTGTTCGTCAGTGTTTCTGCAGATCAGATGTTTCCCTCCAACCGACCGCGAACCACCGAGGATCTGTTCGCTGTCATCCACAGGTAGGAACACACTGCACACGCACTGCACACTCACTGCACACGCACTGCACACGCACTGCACACGCACCATGTAGCACGTTCTCATGTGTCTGCTTGGTTCCTCCCTCTGCCTCTGGAGCAGTGCATTGTGGGAAGGCACAGTGTGAGTGCCTGCAGGGTTCGGCTGCAGGTAAAGGCCGGTGACTGAAGGTGTAGTTTAGTTGTTGACCCTGAGTAGGTTTAACTAGATGCCACCAATATCCAGCCGTCCTTCCTTGTTTGCTTAGTGTTTCTTCTGTCCCTTCCCTCTGGCCTTCTGACCCAAACAGTTCCTATTAATTTCCTGTCCCTTAAATGGAAGCTTCCTGTTCCCTGACTAGTGTGCTTTGACCTGTGTTCTTCTGTTTATCTCAGGTCTAAGAGGAAGATGCTAGGAAGAAGGGATTCAGAAGAGGACAGACACTGTATGTCATATTCCTCTTCCTCTTCCTCCCCTTTGGTCACCCCCACCCACCCTTTGCTCCGTCAGACCTTCAAGAGTCAAAGATCTGCGAGAAGCGAGAGCTTTAAGGCTCTCTTGCTGAGGAAGGGTAGTCGGTCTGATTCGTCTTCTCGAATCTCAGCTGTCGAGCGACTTCGCATAGCTTCTCCTACGACTACAGGCATCCAGAGCGAGCCGTCACTGCCACCTCCATCTGCTCCTCCACCTCCGCCAGACCAACTGCCCGTCAAACCCACAAGCTTGTCCCATCCCTTGAATACATGTGATGTCAATGTCCACCTGACTCTGGACGTACCAGTGTCTCCCACATCTCCGTGCACTCAGAACGTCTCCATGATGTTCGGATGGAGGCAAAGGGACCTGACACCTAATCGCCTCCTCCTCAACTCCTCCTCCTCTCCCTTCTTCTTCCTCTCCTCCTCCTTCATGCGACCTCGCTCCCTCACTCCTCCCTGCTCTTCCAGCCGGCGCTTTGCCGCTCGCTGCCGCCTCTACGCCGCCCCCATGACGGCCATCTTTGAAGGAGAGAGTGAGGAGGAAGAAGAGGAAGACGACAAGGTTTTCATCGGCTCTCCAGGAATCGAAGGAGAATCGACTCAGCGATTGGTCGAGATTTCTTGATGGACAGGCCAAGTTTATGAAGTCAGCTGCCGCTTGGATTCAGCAGGAAGTAGATGCTTTGCCTCTTCCTCAAGTCCACAGAAACTCTTTGCTGAATGTTACTTCTTCAGATCCTCATCAGATTTAAAACTGTTAACGGACATGTCGCACTGCCTCAGCAAACTGGACTGGACTGGACTGGACTGGACTGGACTGGACTGGACTGACTTGACTTGCAGCCGGACGCGTTTAACTGAATGTATGGAAGCACACAGCTCTGGCCTCTAGTAGCCACTCTGATGTGTCAGAAAACTACACGAGCAGCATCACGATCTCAAGAAAACAAACTTGTTGCCATGACGCAATAATGTTCTTACATTTAAACTGGAATTCTCTTCTTGTTCCAAGGACACTGAACATTCATGTGTTTTTGTTAATTGTTTAGGAATCACCTTTGTCCGTCTTCTCTCTGGCTTTCTGTATCGAACACAACATTTGGACAAACAGGACGTGGAATTATTTCCCTTTTAACCAGAAAGTGATTTGAGATCGGGACATAAAAAGCTTATTTTCTTGAGATCACGGAGTAAATATTACAATAATTCTACTATAGTATGATGATAATGTAGAAGTTTTCTGTAACTTCATACTACATCGTGATTAGCTTTTCCCTGCAGACATGCAGAGACAGCGTGAAGCATCTTGGTGGCCGTTTGATTAACTGTGGAAGAGTTAAGAGTGGAACTGATCATTTTAGTCACTTTTCATCATTATGCTGATTCTGGTATCACAGTCGATGGAAGCATCCGGGTTCCAGATGCCTGAACAAAGTGAAAGTATTGATGTATTTCTTTCTTTATTATTATTATTATTATGTGAAACATTTGTGAAGTCCTGCTGAGCTGGCAGCTTCCTGTCTGAGGTTAAGCAGCACTTGAAAGATTCTAACAGACTTTTAACTCAACTTAACAATTTAAACGTCCCAGTCGGTCTGTTACCAGCTACACGGACCGACGCTGTAAATAATCCTGTTTCATCTTTACGAGCCTCACAGCCTCAACTAGAGTTTAACTAAAGTCAACATAGCAGTCAGGAAGATGGAGACTTTGAATTTAGGAACATAATTATCTTTTCTGTGCGAATGTAAGAGGTTCAGATTTACTCTATTACTCTATTATTATTACTCTATGAAAATATAACTGCAATTACGGAGAGAGAAAGGAAGAGAAAAACAGATGAGACGGATTTAAGTGCTAAGGAAAGGAAACATTTAAATGTAAATAAAAGCTGCATATGAGAAGATGAGAAATGGAAGCAATAAAGAACAAATTAAATGTCTGAATCTGATTTATTTCCTCCCGTGTTTAATTTTAAAGGGTTTTGGACAAAAAACATCATTAAAAAAACAACAAACTACAACCTAGAAAAATGTCCTTCATCACATCACATGACAGTCTTCATCAGCAGATAGTCAGTTGGGTCAATAGCTGATGACCGTCGGGTTCAATAACACCGTTCAGGGTGCAGTTTGTGTCTCTGGCCACTGGGTGGTGCTGTGGATCTTCTCAGCCTGTCCACAGCTTCAGTCTTGGCTGTCCTGTTTTGGCTGCGTGGCTCTGAGGAGCTTACAGAGGTTTCTAGGGCTCTTTAGAAGATTTCAGAAGCCTTTGATTCCAGAGATTTGTAGGAACGATCCAAAGGTTCTGAGGAGGTTCTACGGAAGTCGAGAATGGCCATATTCTTTCAAAGATCATTTTTTGTGATCTCAAGATATCAAAGCTTGTTTTCTCGTGATAACGAGGTCATTCACCACCTGCATCACCTACATTTACACCGTTTAGCACAAACTCTGTCACAGTGACAGCGTTCTGCACTTCTGGAAGTTACACTTTCACTTCACGGCTGTGTTTTGTGTTTTTATTCTTATATTCTTGTGTGTTGGATGCCTAAAAGTGGCGATTGGAGATGTTAAAGGGGTTTTGGGAGTTTAAAGGGTTCTTGTGCAGATTTCAGTAGTCCTTAACAAACTTTAAGCTCCTGAGAGCATCCTGACGTTCCAGGTGTTCGTAGATATGTTTCAAAGGTTCTGAGGCAAGGCAGCTTTATTTATATAGCACTCAGACACAGAGGCTATTCAAGGTGCTTTACAAAGAGACATTTAGAATCAAATATACTAAATACAAATAAAGAAATAAATGAAACATTTAAAATACATTAATAAATTAAAATATTATTTTAAAACAAGAAAGCCCTGGAAAACATCAGATTTTAATTTGGATTTAAAAGGAGGTTCTTGACCAGGCTCAAGTGAGGAGGTTACAAAGGCTGTTGAGATGCTTTTGAGCCTTCTGAAGGAGACTGTAGGCACTCGAAGTGATTCCAGAGGCTGTTGGGATGTTTACAGGATTCCTTCTCCACAAGGTTCCAAGAGAAGCTGAGTGTGTTTTTAGGGATGTGAAGGAGGCTCCAGAGGGTTCGTACCTTGTTTCTTACACCAACCCAGTACAGTCTGGCTCTCTCTCTAAATAGATTTTAGGTTTGACAAACTGATTACCGCTCACATTAGTTTTGTCTTTAATGAACTCCCATAAAACCCTCGTCACACTGTCCTGAGACATCCCAGAGAACAAATCAACAGTTTGTTCCTTCCTCAAACTGCCAGGAGTCCTGTGCTTCGGGTGGAAGAGTTCAGATGAAGCAGACAAACATCCATATTGTCAGGATGACGCGGCAGTGTGTCTGTCCTGAATAACAGAATGTCCAGTGGTTAGTTTTTATTATTGTGTTTTTCCTCCAAACTCTGAGAAGCAAGACGTTTCATTTGTGAAGCTTTAGTAGGTCTGCAGATCCGCCTGGTTCAGGACTGAAACCAGGACATGTGAAGATACCGAGCAGCTGCATTGTGGGTAGTCTGGTGTTGAGGCTTCAGCCCTGAGAACAGAGCTGATCATGGAGACAGATTTAAAGAGCTGTAATGTTTTATACTCTGCGTGTTCAGACGTCTGCAGAGTCTCCGAGACCTCTAGAACACAGTCTGACCTGTGACCCCAGCCTGCGTTGCTGGTCCTCTCCAGTGCTCCCTGCTGGCTTGTTGAAGCGAAGCAGCTTCACAAAGGAGGATCTAACTTTAGGACAAACGCCAGAACATCAGACGCGTTTCACACCTGCACACACCTGGTGTTGATTTTGGCTTTAACTGTTAATCACATGTGTAGTTAAGAATTCGGGTAAATGCTTTGTGTGTGTGTGCTTTTCTGTTGCCGTGGTAACAGTTTGTTAACAGCAGATGTGAGTGTGTGTGTGGAATGATAACAGTAAGTGAACCTGGCAGAACGGAACGTCTCACTGAAGCGACGCCGCTAACATGTTTGTATCTGGTTTATTTTGTTAACAAACGTAGTCTTTTCTTTTCACGCCACTTCCTGCTTCTGCTGCATCGCAGTTATCTGCCGGCTGCTTCTGCAAACTAGCTACTTTGCAAATTAAGATTTCTGCAAACAAAACACGTGAAGAGTTTTTATTTTGATCACGTAAAAGCATTTCATGGTTCCAGCTTCATAAATGTGACAATTTGCTGCTTTTCCTTTTAACCACTTTGATTTAGCTTGAATTATGTTGAGGTTTGGACTATTGATTGGACAAAAACAAACACTGCAGCATTTTGTAGGTTTCTGGAGTTTTCAAGAGGCTCCAGTGGTCCTGAAAAAGGTTCCCTGGATAACTGAAGACATTTCTGTGGTTCTCCAGGCTGCACAGCGACGTTCCAGCTTTCCAGGAATCCATAAGATTATTGTGAAGGCCTTCAAAATCCTTTTATGGTTCCCAGGGTCCAGAGGTTCTTGAAGGTTCCAGAGGTTCTAGAGTAAGCTACCTGGCTTATGAGTAGCTTTCTGATATTTTGGTGGTTCTCTAGCTTCTGGAGCACTTGTTCTGGGAAGGTTTCAGGAGATACTTGGAGATAAGTTTTAAAGAGGTCAAGGTCCAAAGATTCCTAAAGTTAGATCCAGAGGTGTTCAATGATGTTCCAGACATTTGTATTTGTAGCTGACTTTCAGTGGTTCTCCAAGTTCCAGTAGGCCATTAGGTCTTTGAGATAGTTTCAGAGGTTCTTGAAGAGGAGATTCTAGAGTAGACTGACTTCAATGAGTCTTCAGGTTCCAGCTGGCCTTAAGGTGAGTCCCAGGGATCTTTGGAGGCGTCCTTCCTGAATGTGTTCAGGGCTTCTGGAGGAGGCGTCGAGAGGTCCTTTAGGAGATATCAGGGGCTGGTGAGTTTAAAAAGGTTTAAAGTGTTCTGTAGGACATTTAATGGGCTCTTTGGGGAGGTTCCAGAGGTTCCTGGACACGATCCAAAGTAGGGCATGTAGTAAACAGTACAGGACTGCAGTACAGGCCTGGATATGTACAAAGTGGAGTTAATGGCCGTGAGAAATGTTTGTCTGCACTGCAGTGACCTGCATGAATAAACAGCCTCCACTCTGAGATCCAGGCCTTCAGTCGTCTGCAAACGCCCCCTTAAACCCGTTTAAATACAGGATTAAAAACATGAACACGTATTCTCTACGTACAAATACATACACATGGCAGTGTTCCCACATACATTCCTGATAAATCAGCGCTCGTACACACTAATGTGCAAATGTGTTTACCTTAACAGCCTCTCGCTCAGAGCAGCTGAGTGATCTGATGTGGGATCCAGCAGATGAACAAATAAGGGTGGAACTGTGAGAACAGACCGACATTCACATCAACAGGAAGAGGCATGTGTGAGTTTCATTCTGAGCTCCTGACAGTTTGGCAGGTTCCCAGTCCTCTTTACTGGCTGCTGCTCTGGTTGTACAGTGAATTTCATGCATCTCTGAGGTCAGCGTTCTCTCTGCTCGTTCATCTGTTCTCATATTAAACACCTCCTGTTTTCATCCGGTACCAGGCTTCTCCAAGACATCTGGAACTTCATGAGCCACTTTGCAGAACCCCCAAATCCTCGTGAGACTCTAGAACGTCGTCAGTGATCCCTGGAAAAGTTTAAAGAAGCCCCCAATCACCCAAAAACTTCCAAATCTGCATAGGAGCCCTGGAACCTGCTTAGGAACACTAGGAGCAGCTTGTTGGACCTCCAGAACCTTCTGTATGACCACTGGAACATCCTCAAAAACCCTAGGAACCCATCCAAAGTCACAATGAATCCTTACAGAGACCACAGATGTGATCCATCTGACCTCTGGACCTTCTCACAAAGGCCTGGACCACTTCAGCAGCCTGATAACCTGAAGGAACCTCAGAGGTTCCTGAAGAGACACTGAATCAATGACAGCTTGTTCTGTTCTGGATGCTGCATCTTGAAAATGTTTAATATGAAATGATAAAGTCATTAAAGCGCAGGAGGAAGAAGAGGAGGAAGCACTTCTGTTTCTTTGATGCACCAGAACCACAACCTGACCTGTCGGACTCTTTTAATGTGCACGGGAGCCTCCTCCTCCTCCTCCTCCTCCTCCTCCTCCTCCTCCTCCTGTATTTCCGTAATCTGCAGAGCTGCGCGTGCAGAGGAGAGACGGAGGACAAGGAGCGCGCGGTGCAGTCCCCCCTGATCAGCCGGATCAATAGATCCTGTTGGACCAGAGACCGACAGCAGACCCGGAGCTGCAGGCCGCCTCGTGCCAAACGCGGCTTCAATAGGAAGTCTCTCCGGGACCGGACTGGAAGTCTTCTCTTCGGTCCGCAGGGCGGATGATGAAGATGAAGATGAAGGTGCTTCCTCAGCTCCACGCGCTCCAGTGACCCTCTAAGATGCCACCGGGTCCCGGCGCTCGGCACGCGGCTCGGGTCCAGAATAACCCGGGATAAAAAACACGAACAGAGGCGAACCAAAGCCTGAAGCAGAAATCCACTTCCTCGGGGAGTCACCCTGAACCGGGACGAGCCGGGAGGGAGAACCCGGGATCAGTGCGCCGGGGAGGAGGGAGGAGAGAGGAGGGAGGAGAGAGGAGGGAGGAGGGAGGAGGGAGGAGAGACAGAAACTTTATGGAAAGTCTGCACCAAAGGTCTGACAAACTTCTTAAATGTTTGAGTTGAAATGAAACTGAACTTTTGTTAAAGACTCGGTGACAAACATCAGTTTAATGTTTCATTTCTTTATAAAAACGGTGACATTTGATGCAATAATGAGAAAAAGGGGATTTAACCTTTTAAATCCGGACAATGTGTCTGTCAGGAGATGATGACGTCATTGTTATTAATTACAGATGAATTTTAACTGGAACAAAATAAAATGTGAGTTTATTAAATATGTGAAAGGAAGCAGAACACATGGGGGTCAAAGGTCAAACCATCGGTTCAGTCAACACTTTAAGATCAGGTGATCGTTAAGGTCCATTATTACCTTTAGAAATATCAATTTGGGGACCAATAATCTCTGCAGGTGTTCGTCTCATCCCATAAAGTCCAGGAAGTGACGTCCTGCTGACAGCTGCTGCCAGACAACCAATCAGAAGCTGTGAACTGTGAACTGTGAACTGTCTTCCTTCAGGTCCGCAGGGATGCTGCTTCCGGTCCTGTCGGCGCTCCTCGTCCTCCTGCTGGCCGCGCTCCGGGGATCCGGAACCTCACGCCTGGAGGGCCGCAGCGTGCTGGACCTGGTTGGCCGGTACCCGAGGAGGGCGGAGCCAGGACTGGGTCAGTACTAATACCGCAACCGGTACTATTACTACTAGACTAGTAGACATGTGGGTCTGATAGAACCTTGTAAAATGACATCTTCATCTTCATCAGTCTGAAGAACTGTCAGTCAAAGTTTTACTCAAAGTATCAGCATTACAATTAAAGTACAAAAAGTAAAAGTACTCATGATGCAGAATTATGTGTTTAATGTTGCAGCTGGTCGACTCATCAATAATTCTACATCATCATCGATCAGCTGGTTACATTCTGATTTAATGATCTGAAGTAGTGAAGTCAAAAGTATCAAGTATCATAAAATGGAAATACTCAAGCAAAGTACAAGTACCTCAAAACTGTACTAAAGTAGAGTAAATGTACTTAATTACACTGAGCGCTGCACAGAACCCAGTCTGGATCAATCAACCCGGTTTCTGGTGTCACTGTTGGGTTATCAGGATCAGGATCAGGATCAGGACTTATAACAAGTGTTGTTGGACTTCCTGCAGCTCTGTGGTCTCTGTCCAGGATCTGGATTTACTGTGGATCAGTGTGTTTAGATATAAACTGCAGTATATATATTTGAAGATGTTTCGAGGTACGTGGGTTCCACCAGAGGTGTGACGGGTCTAAGTCCTGGTTGGAGGGCAGTGATGGATCTGATCTGGATCAGTAAAACAGCAGCAGCAGATTTTAGAGACAACAGTGAATAAATCAAACGTCTCCAAACCAAAATAGAAAGTGAGTTTGGGTTTATACAAACAGAAAATACCTCTGAAGTGATTCAGCGCCTCGGACTCGCAGCCTGCTTCTAAAAACCTCACTTGAGAACTTTGTGTTGTTTGGATCAGCGAGGCCGAGGCCACTTCAGCCCTGAATGTAGAGCCGGGTCCATTAGAGCCGCCAGCTGATGCCAAACCCTCAGAGAGGATCAGGATCTGATCACACAAGACCGGCAGCAGGAGTCCGTGCAGTTGTACTGATCCTGAGCCAAAGCTGCTGTAACAGATTCACTATTTGAAGCAACGTTGTGTTTCAGTTTCAGAGGGTCACCTCAGAGATCCAAGACACAAAGAGACGTTCCTCAGACACCTGACAGGTAGGAACCTTCAGGTGCAGAGTCCTGAGCCTCCTGTGAGTCGGGCCGAAGGGCAAACTCTCCCAGCCAGGTTTAAAAGAACTCAAGTTTAAAATATCAAAATATAGAAAGAATCATATGTTTTGTGAATTCCGAGATTAATAGGACATCACGCCTGTTTTATGATCTTTACGTTGACTTTTAAATATTATATAAATTATTAATATTATCAAAATACTCGAGGAACAACCTGAACATAAATGTCTGTAGTTTATTTTTACTTCTATTATTCCTCTGTTTTAAGGTTTTTTAACTTTGTATTTTAATTGATGTTTCTTTATTATTGTTAATATTTACAAGAAAACCTTTAACTCCACAAAGAAACTCAAACTTATTGCTTTTTAAATGTAAATCTGCTGTTTTCGGTTCACTTTCATAAAAAGATGGTGGTTGTGGTTAAAATAAATATTTCTAAAAATCAAAAAGTACCTCTCTCTAAAGAATACATGTTAGAGCTTTTTAATGTTTCAGAAACTGTGTGTACTTCTGGGTACATTAGTACAGTAGTACTTTGCCTCTGAGATGTAGTAGAGTAGAAGTACCTGAAAGCTGAACTGAGAAAGTGTCTGTGAGCTTTGAATTAAAATGCTAATTAGCCGTTGTGTCACACCTTCCGTCCAATCAGAGTCCAGCATTCTAAAGCGTGTTTGACTCTGTCCTCAGGTCCTTTGTACATCAACCCAAAGTGCAGAAAACATTTCCACAGACTGTACCACAACACCAGGGACTGCACAGTACCTGCCTGTGAGTGCACACACACACACACACACAATTCAATTCAATTTTATTTATATATCCTATATCATAACAGAGTTATCTCATAGCACTTGTTAATATAGAGCAAGTCTAGACCAACTCTATATGTACAGACCCAACAATTCCACCAGGAGCAGCACTAGGAGACAGTGGCAAGGAA
>JAVQJF010078878.1:0-16321 GCA_036023855.1 Gadopsis marmoratus | reverse complement strand
GCTTATCCCGAAGGGTCGCAGGGGGGGGCTGGAGCCTATCCCAGCTAACATTTGGGCGAGAGGCAGGGAAACACCCTGGACTGGTCGCCAGTCAATCGCAGGGCAGACAAACAGACATTGCGGGGACACTCACACCACATTCATACACCGATGGGGACACAGTTGCCATGCTGGCCTCCACTGTTATTATTATTATTATTATTATATTGTTCTCCATAGGCCCAAGTTAGTTTTTCCAAAAGTAGAAAGTGGCATAACCTTTAGTAAATGCAAAACCCAAACTCAATGGTTTTGCAGTCACAGCTGGTGTATTGGAGAATTTGGCTCGGCACAAAGTTACAGTTTCGGACTAGAAAAGTATCCCGAAAAAGGAGTTGACAAGATCATGTCAAAATGTAACTTTATTATAGAGCATAATTTCATATAGAGGCAATTTAATGTGCTCTGCAGAGGCAGAAATCTGTAATAAATCAAGTCCTTGAACCTGGATTAAAACATGTCAGGGCTGCAGTGAGGCAAATAAAGCCAGGTAATTAAAAATAATAGAAAAGTAAAATCAATAAAACCAAACAATAATTTTGGGAAAAAAATAACAGCCGTGTTGGAAATAAAAAAAGACGTCCTACCCTTTTTTAATAAAAAGCGTAATATTCATAACAAAATATTACAGTACAATTTTTAAAAATGAAAAAAATAAAATACCAAAAAACGCCCATATACAACAAAAACTACATAAATGATAAAAATGTTGCCCCCAGTGCTGATAACAGAGAAGAACTACAGGTGCGCTAACTAGCACCTGGCGCTAACTAGCACCTGGCGCTAACTAGCACCTGGAGCTAACTAGCACCTGGAGCTAACTAGCTAGCTCTCCGTGTATATTCATCATTGTGACGTCAGTGGTTTCTGCTGAGCAGCCAACCGCTCCTCCCTCCCTCCCTCACCATGACAACAACAGATATTCAGCATCGCCAGAGGACAGACCGTTAGCCCCCCTCCCCCCCCCCACACCTCTTCGCCCGTACTATGTCAAAGCAGGTGTTTCACGCGGCGGTATCGTCCCTGCAGTGAGGCCACCTTCGCCGTGTGCGGACCGGAGCCCAGCCGGAGGCAGAGGGAGACGCCGCCGCCGCACCGCGTGAACAACATGGCTCTTCCTCCGCATCCCCGGCTGCTCCTCGCCTGCGCCGTGTGGCTGAGCGCGGTCCGACGTCTCGACGCTCGCCCGTCGCCGATATCCGACCTGAAATCCAAGATCTCCGGCGTGGAGGAGCTCCTGGAGGAGTTCCGCAAGCAGCTCCAGCAGGACCAGGCGTACAAGGCGGGCGATGTGATTGACGCCTGCGTGGGCGACTTCAACGCCGCCGGGGAGCGCATCATCCGCGCCAAGGCCTCCATCGAGCAGGGGGCCACCTTCCTGCTGGCCCCGGACAGGGTCTACACCTGGAAGGACTGCCTGCACGCCTGCTGCTCCCAGCCGCACTGCACCGTGGCGGTGGTGCAGGAGGACCCGAGGCAGCCCGGGGACAGTCTCAGCTGCTACCTGTTCAACTGCACCTACAGGGGCCAAGATGTCTGCTCCTTCGCGCCGCAGCAAGGCTTCACCACGTACAGCCGGACCCCCAACACAACGCAGGGACACGTCCCGGCTTCATCCAGCGGTTCAACCAGGAGGCCCGGGGAAGGACGTCCTGATGCACCAGGTGGAGGTGGGTGGGTGGGGGTGGGGGGTTCAACAACAGCCTCAGTACAACAAGTTCTGGTCTATATGATCATGACTTAGAGAAATGTGCAGACCTGCAGACCACTTGCTCACCCTTGTAGTTAAACATTTTGCTGACTAAGTTTTATGTTTTACATAAGCAGGCTGGTGTTAGTTAGGGTGGAGTCATCAGTGTGGTTATCCTTATAGGGTGGAGTCATCAGTGTGTTTATCCTTATAGGGTGGAGTCATCAGTCATCAATTCTTTTAAGTGCGTTTCAGTCTTTCAGTCAACCAAAACGAATTAAACTGCGACTAAGGAAGGAGAGTCCTCAGATGTCACTGGGCACCGTGTAAAGGTTTCAGTGTTGTAAAACATTTTTGCTTAATTAACATGAAGGTTGTTTAGAAAAAAAATGAGCTGTTATTTGCCTGTGATGGAAAACGGAGACGAACAGCCACAGCGGGGGGGAATGCAAAGTGACTCATTTTGGTTGCTGGGAAGTCACTGAATTATTCATTGGCGTGTTATTCCTCTTATGCAGCACACAAACAGAGCAGCATTGTTAGTCATTAGTCAACGATATGCATTTATTTATTGTGTACGGTCGTGTCGGAAAGGCTTGTGCACGGTTTGCTCCTGTGTATTTATAGAGCGGAAATGAGGAGGGTGAGGTAAAGGCTGGTGCATAAAACTTTATTGGGCTTAAGAAACCTTTTTATTTATTATTATATTATTACATTATAAGCCGTTTCTCAGCCCCCAAGGCTGCAGCCTCAGTTTAGTCGCTCTAGTAAAAGGGCTTATGGTGCTTATTTAAGATAATCAAATGTAATAGTCACATAGCGTATCTCATCATGTGAGGGTGAGCGACTGCTACTTATCGTGGTTAAAGCAGGCAGCAGAGGTTAATGATTTGCCTTTTCGGTTCTGGCCGTGCAAAACGAGAGCAGGACACTGAAACCAGCCTCTTATTTATTTACAAGTGATTTCCGTCAAAGCAAGAAAAGCTGAAACGATTAATCAAGACTGACAGGAAATTAACCTCCCAACTGTTCTGGTAATCGAATAATCGTTTAAGCAATTTTTCATGTAAAAATACCAAATATTCTCTTGTCTCAGCTTCCCCGAAGTGAGCGTGTGGTGCTTTACTATGTTTTATATCATTCTAAACTGGTTATCCTTGGGTTTTGGGTTGTTGTTCATAAAAAAAATCTATTTTCTGACCATTTATAGCTCAAACGATTAATCGAGAAAATAATCAGCTGACTAATCTTCAATGAAAGTAACAGTTAGCCCTAAAGAAGTACAATCTTATATTCAGTTGCACCCCCCCCCAAAGTAATAAAGACGCCTTTCTTTTTAATCGTCTTGCTGCAACACAGCTCGTCAACACATTTTATGTCTTATAACCTGCAGAGGAATAAAACAAGAATTCACAGTGCGGCACAGGGTAAAACTGAAGCGAAGCAGGCATGTAGTGCACATCCTCTATACTCTCATGTGTTTCCTCTTCTGGCTCTGAAGAGGTGGATGAGCCTCCTCGTAGTGACGCCGGACAGGACGTGGTGATCCAGCTGCCCACAGACTGGGCTGTCCTGGATGGGCGCGACAGTGTCGACGACCACGCCATCAGCCACTATGAGTGGACCCTTGTCAGGGGGGACACGGCCGTCAGCATGAAGGTCAGCATCTACTTCATGCCGTCTACTCAGCCAACGCTAATGGCCGCGCCATCTGGCCACACAGGGTGAATTATGAAAATATAAAGGAATAGCTCTCTATTGTTCGCTCCTTTCAGGGATCAGATGAGTCCAACGTTTGGATTTGAAGTATAAATAGTCGCTACGCGGAGACGCCAGTGTCAAATTGCTTGTTTGCATAGGTTAAGTCAGCAGGGTGGTTTTGGGACCAGTGCTCCAAGATACCTTGCTGTACCAACAGAGATAAGAGCTTATTTTCCAAACCTGCCCCAAGGACAACAGCAATGTCAGCGCCTGCCCTCTGTTCACAGCCTCGGAGGCAACATGTGGCGCATCTGGTACGATGTGCTCTACTTTTTATAAAAACGCCCCCCACATTGATCTGTGGTCAGCTTTTACCTTTTTCTGCCTTCAACAGACAGTTAGTTTAATAGTGAAAACGCTTGACAGAAAGCTCTGTGCATAAGCGATATGAAGGTGTGCCTTCAGACGATATAAATGTGTCCGCCGTTAGAGATTTATCCCTTTAGCGTCACAAGGTGATTCACCAACAAGGGTATTTTATCCATCAATCTCAATTGATTTTTCTGTTAACAAGAAAAATTGTGATGTAAAATTTAATTTTACTGTGACCTTTACTTATATACTGTATGTGTTGTGCATTTTATGACTTTATTGGCCAGACAATAGAAAGATGACAGGAGAGAGAGAGAGAGAGGTGCCAGACGGACACAACAATCTGTGCACATGTGATTAATTCAAATCTAGTAACGGTTGTTTTCTGTGTTGAAGGCGACTCATCCAGGACTGCTGAAGATCAGTGGTCTCCAGCAGGGCGTCTACACCTTCCAGATGACTGTCACTGACACAGCAGGCCAGAAGAGCTCAGACAACGTCTCGGTCACTGTGCTGGCACCAAAGCACCAGGCAGAAGGTGATCATTTCATTGAGTTCATACATTTTAAGAGGCGCGTGTGTGAAATATTGCCACTTTCTTTCGCACTAATGGAGCCTTTGCCGACTGAAAGAGAAGCCTTCTGAATTAAATGGGAGCAGCGATTCTGCTACACCATTAAAGTATAATGTAATGACATTTTCTTGTGATTTAAAAGCTGTGTTTTTGTGGCTACGGACAGTTGTCTAGTTGTTCCTTTCTGTGCACACAGTGTGTACCGGCCACTGTTCAAACTACCAGTTCAAGTGTGATGACGGTTGCTGCGTCGACATCACCTACGCCTGCGATGGGAAGCAGCACTGTCCAGACCGCTCGGATGAAGACTTCTGCCCAAACTGTAAGACGCCCTTGTTTCCCACAGTCTTTTATATTCTCTTGTATTGTCTGGACCAGCCAAAGGAATGCAACACATATCGACCTCCCCACCATTTGTTTGTCGGCGTTTTTCTTCAGTTGACAGCAGCAGAAAGACCGTGACCCATCCTGCTGATCCTCGGCCTGAAGCCAAGACGGAGGAGGCAGAGGAGGCAGAGGATGGCTCCGTGCGCCAGACTGGGCCCAGAAAGACCATAGAGACCATCATGCCGCCTCAGGACAGGAGCAAGGCCGCTCCTCCACAGAGTCCCAGTCATCCGGAGGCTCCAGTCAGTCAAGGTAAGGTTATGTTTACGTTTGAAGCGTTTTATTCACACTCTGATCCATTTCGGGCTCCATCACAGTCTGTTTGGCCAGACCAGAACGACAAAACTGAACTTAAATTAAAGGGCATCTAACAACCCCAGAAAATGTTGCCCTGCAGTGTCGTGATACACAATAGAGTGTTAGTTCCAAATATATGGTTGGATTGGAATCTACGAGCATCTCTTGTGCTTTAGCTGTATGTTTGCGTCACGCTGTCACCGCTGTGTCATTAGTGCAGTTTCGCTTTGCAGAGAGGGATTTTAGTGTGTATCTGGACATAGAAGCAGATGGAGCCCCTGTAGGCAGCCACTGAGTCACAGCACTGAGCTCAAAATGCTGGCGCAGCCACAGGGCCACTCTGCATTCCCTGGGAAAGCTGCTCTTTGCCTGCATCCCCTCTGAGTGCTGGAACAAAGCGCCTCTGTCCCCTCCGTCATGTGATCCCTGAATCCGGCTG
The DNA here is from genome assembly GCA_036023855.1 of Gadopsis marmoratus. NCBI lineage: Eukaryota > Metazoa > Chordata > Actinopteri > Centrarchiformes > Percichthyidae > Gadopsis > Gadopsis marmoratus. The sequence goes on along the minus strand of JAVQJF010078878.1, from coordinate 10,822 downwards.
ACCAGACGGGCTTCTTCTACCATTGGTATTTTTTTTTTTTTTTTGTACCGCAGGCATTATGTGGGCGAGCAACACTCTCGGGAGGTTCTTTTTTCATTTCACTAATGGTCAGTCTCATGTCTTAATGCTCGGCAAACCAAGACGATGACTCGTTGTTTAGGGGAAGGGAGGGGAGGAGTCGAGCAGAATGGCATCAAAAATACTTTGACTTTTGCTCTCTGCTCTGTTGGTTGTGAGTATTGTTGTAGATGGGATTGTATTGAGGGCTCTGCAACTACACTTTCCCTGTGTGGGATCCATTAAGTTGATCTTATCTCATCTTCAGTCCAGATTGACTCGAGCATGAACCTTCATTTTGAGTCGTGTTTCAGGCCACCTGGCTAACACAAGTCCCAATATTTCCTCTGCTTTAGCTCTGTTTTCAACTCCGCCAACACCTTAGAGAGAAAAAACATCTGGCTCTTAAGCTGCTAACTGCTCTGCTATGTTCACCAGCTAGTTGCTAACTGTGTCTTACTGTCGTTTAGTGCAGTAAAGTGGGTTTATCAGAGCAAACACTGAGCTGATAGAAGCTAAAATGTTTCGTAGAGCAGAAGGGAACAGAGTTGGTTATAATACTCTTTGGGTTCATCCTGAGTGACCGCTTTCATATATATATATATATACTTATACTTATATACATATTATATACTTACAGTACTGTGCAAAGGTTTTAGGCAGGTGTGAAGAAATGCTGCAAACTAAGAATGCTTTCAAAAATGGAAGTGTTAATAGTTTAGTTTCATCAATAGCACAGTATTGTGTATATATATATATATATATATATATATATGTCGACATGTCTTCCATTGTCAATATAATATGATTTAGTGCGGCTTTAAGTGATTATTATTTCCATGAACAATTAATTTCTCAATTAAAAAAAAAACCCCGTTTTGATTAATTAATGAATTAAGTCTATGAGATATCTAAAAATGTAAGAATGCCTATCGCATTTTTCCAGAGCCCAATGTAATGTCTTCAGATCGCTTGTTTTGTCCAAAGCACAAGGTTTGTGCAGTGCAGCAGTAAAATCTGAAAACAGCAAATGTTTGACATTTTTTACTTTATAATAATTCATTGTTCATCATAATTGTTGATTTTTAGTAGACTTTCTCTCGTTCAGCTAATACATTAGATCATTCGTCATCTCTTTACTCTTTACTCGTAATATTAATTGTCAAAAGTAGGTAAGAAGCTGACTGAGTCTGACTCTTTCTCTCTGTAGATCCATGTGCTGCGGCTCCAGTTGTAGGACCCTGTAAAGGCACCTTCCCACGCTGGTACTATGACCAAAATGCGGGCGAATGCAAACACTTCCTGTACGGCGGTTGCCAGGGCAACCACAACAACTTTCTCCAGGAATCTGACTGTGTCGCTGAATGTATACAAAAAAGTGAGACTCTGCCGTCCATTTCAGGTTTTCTTTACGTAATTTTGTAATTGCAACATCAAAAAACAATGATTTTGACTTTTCGTGGAAACACCTTTCAGGTCCGGCTTTCAAACCAGCAACTGTGGCTCCTCCAGTCACCAAACAGACTGACGAAGGTAAAGCTAGAGTGCGTTTCAATAAAACTTTATTGACATACCAGTAACAAAGTGGTTATCTGCTGAATGTTTTCAAATGTAAATTGTATTTGTTCTTTCCTTAAAGCTGCTCCTGAAGCCTCCCAGAGTCAAGCAGAGAGTGACGCCCCCATCTCCAAACCAGTTCCAGTAATGGGAGGGCATCCAGGACCAGAGTCAGGTGAGACCCAACATGAAAGTCTTGCTTTATATCATTCTACTGCATGTGTCTTGGCTTATGTGCACCTCTTGTTCTGTTTTATGTCATGTTCTGCTGTACTCATTTTCTACATGGCTTCCGCTCCCTCCGGTATAGGTGCAATCCTTCCTCTGGCTCTTGGCCTAATCATCACCGCTCTGCTGCTGCTCATGATCGGCTGTCGTCTCAGACTTGTACGTCACAAGCTGAAGAAAGCCCGACCCCTTACCACAGAGGAGTCGGATTACCTCATCAACGGCATGTACCTGTAGCCAATCAGCAAATACAAGAGAGCAGAGATCTGAGAAACATGGGTGTCGTCACCCGGGCCTGAGTCAGGACCCTTTTGAATTTTCACTCTGTATTTCTTGCCGCCCAGTGTCTCTAATTTGTCCTCAGGTTGGAAACATCCCACCTCTCGGCTGTCATGAACGTTTCTGAACCCCCCCGACTGGTAAATCTGCTGCTGATGGATGTTGCCTTCAAAGCCAATGACACATATTCAGATGCTTGTGAATTCATATTTATGTTGTCTTGAATCTGAACATCAATCCACAATGAAAGAGTCGCTACTCCTAGTGTGATTCTAATATACAGCTGTCTATATTCCCCCAATGACTTCTGGGATACATATAGTACAAGAGAATATTTTGTCCCTTTATTAATTTTTAATCCTAAAACGCTCTTCACTTTGACATCAAAAATATTTCTTTTATTTTTACTTGAGATGTATTTTCCTGACTAGTGCTGCATAGGAATTTGCTGTATTTCTGCCACTGGGTGACACGAATGTGCCATATTTGTGCTGTACATTTGACCTGTAACACACTGGAGTGCCTGTTGCAGGGCACCGTTTCTGACTCAATAGGAATCAACACCGCAAGTTTCCCAGAATCACACAAAGCCATAGCAAATTCTGTTCTTGTCGAAACTGTTTTCTTTGCTAAGCAAACGTATGTGGAGTATGTACTATATTTGCGCAGATGTATTCCGTCAAAATGCTGTCTTTCATGTGAGATATTAAAGTTTATTAAATATCAAAAAACACTGGTGAGATATGTTGACAAAGTAAATTACAAAAATATCGTCCCACATCTTTAGCACATAATTATTTTTTAGGAATTTGGGAATTATAGACACAGTTTACATTCTAGTTTTAGGCAAAATAAGGTAAATGTATTTCTCATCCAGAATTATATTCTTGGCAGTGTGAAAATGGTACATTTTGTATAAGGAGTTTACAAAAATTAAATGTAAAAATCTATTTAAAATCAGCAGAAAATGTATCTATTTTTTGGTGGCTAGTCACACATTTCTTGGGGGATGGGGTTGTGCTTAAAGAATCGGGACTCGTGACCTCATTATTTCTAAAATACTTGTTATAGCCTGCAAGGCTTTCTAATACAATATGTTACACCCTGCACACACAAGAGTCAACAACAAAGGGAAGACAAAAACATAAGCATCTCTTTATTTTCATATGCCGTTCCAGAGACTGAAAGCCATCACTTCGATCACCCAAAATAAAATGTGCATTTTGATTTCGTGTAGTTTTTTTTCCTCAAGAAAACAGACATTCATTTGCTTTATATTGGAGTTTATTTTGGCAAAGCAGTGACTATCCCACTTAGCATCAAGTCACCAGGAGAGCCTGCGCAAATGGAAAACCAGCGGCAGAAAGCAACATCACCAGGTGAAAGGCACAGCCCTGCATGTGCACGCGTGTCGGTGTTATTTGTTCCCCGATCTCTCAGGAGGAGGAGGAGGTGTATATTCAGTATGAGCCGATGCATTGCTTACTCTATGTGTAGAATGACTTTAGTGCTGCACATCAAACAGGATGTGTAGGTTACAGCTGTTGTGCTGTGTTGCCTGTGTGTGTGTGTGTGTGTGTGTGTGTGTTCCTAATACTGCTGGCAAGGGAGAAAAGCTAACATGTTAGCAGAGAACTCTACAGGTAGATGATACACACATACACACACACACACACAGAGTAGCTAGGGGGAATTATCTAAAGGTTTCAGGCTTCCTTCGTCGTTGTCCAGCGTTCCTCCTACATTCAGCTTTGAAGCTGCTGAAATGTAATACTGTAAAAATGGCTGATTGCAATTCAAATGATGGAAACACAAAGAAAAACAAACCTAAAATCCAGCAGTTACACAGAAAACACAACCAAAAGGATGCAGACCTGAAAAGAAAAAGCCCTCTCCAATATTTCTGTTCTGAGCTTCAAGCAGTCTTTCTTCCCAGCCCCTCTGGGCTGTCATCAACATGATTCTCTAGTCCATCGTTAGACTTAAACAAAAAGAACATGTTTTTGTTATGCTTTGAACAAAATGTCATGGGCTGTTTGACCCCATCCAAGTTTTTTCTCCAGATTCAAACTTAAAAAGGTGGTGGATTATGGACCATCTTCCTCTTCAAAGCTCATCCCTATAAAGAAACACAAGTCAAATGTTAGAAAAAGCAGAAAACGAGGAGCGGCATGTATGAAACACGACTGTCCTCCAGTCATGCAAACACAAATTCAAGAGTTGGAATCACATGCAAAATGTTAAGATACGTTCTCACAGTAAAATCCAAACAATTAGTTTTTGTCTACATCTCACAGAGTAGAAGATCGAACCGAATAGTCGGGGAGTTGGGTTTTAATGTCTCGTGAGAATCCAAATTGTCAAATTAGTCATGCTCTTGAAAACCAAGCATATGCCTTCACAATGCTGCGATTTCAGTTTCTTTCATGTTTGGGATACAAAACGACAATAACTTCCAATTTCATTAGTCAGGCAGGTTTTATTGAACCAATTTGGCACTATGCAGTTAAAAAAAAAGATGAAGGAAACGTGCAGCTAGTCGGTATGGTATGGAAGAAGCAAAAAATGTCAACAAGCAGCAAAATGCAGCCCCTTGTGATCCATTGCCTGCTCCAAGCCACACCATTTCACCTTTGCCACTGTGAGAAGGAGAGAGGGAAGGAGGGAGAGAAGGAAGTCACTTCCACCTGGACCACTGCTTGTCTCTGTCTGTTAAAGGCACATAAATCACCCCCATCAAGGGTTTCATTTTGGTGCTGCCGTCCTCCATTTTGTCATACTGCTCCAGCATCTGGTTCCCTCCCGCCGGGCCGACGGGCAGAATCAGCCGGCCCCCGGGCTTCAACTGGTCCAGCAGCTGGGAGAGAAGAGAGATTCACCATGATGGTGTTTTAAAGAAGAAAAACATTCCAGCATAGCTATTATAGTCCTCTTTGAAACACAAAGTTGCAATAAATTGTTTGGCTTTTTTTAAGCGTTGGTATTCATCGCGGGGTTTGAAGTGAATCGGCAGAATGTGACTTTGATCATCAGCTCTGAGAGGGTTCAGAGAAACTTACAGCTTGGGGGACAGTAGGTGCTGCTGCGCCAACATGGATGGCATCGTAAGGCGCTTCCTCACTATGGCCCATTCGCCCGTCTCCCACTGAAACACAAACACAGTCAATCTGTTTCTCCACACCGTAATTTTACTTTTGGCTGCCTTCTCTGTTTATACACCGATTGCATGTCTGTCCGTCCTGAAAGAGGGATCCGTCCCCTGCTGCTCTTCTTGAGGTTTTTCTTAGTTAAAAGGGTTTATTGGGTTTGTTTTTTTCCTTCACCCAACTCGAGGGTCTAAACATGGAGCATGTTATAATTTTTGATTTTGAGCTACATAAATGACATTGAATTAACACACGACTGACAGATTACCAAACTGTCAGTGACTCTTCTGTAAAGCTGCATCTGCTTTACATTACTGGTTAGTTCATTATTTAGTCTTAGAAATGTCACGAATACAGACAAAATTCCCATCGCACATTACAAAAGCCCAAAGACATACAGCTGGGTGCTATTGACAAAAAAAATCTATATTTTACTCAATACCTTGATACTGTATCAGTGACGCGGCAATATTTTAAAGATGGCATCTACTTTCTTCCAGAGCATAAACACTTCTGGAAATGTCTAAATCTCTTTTTGACATCAAATAGATTGTGTTTTGTAAAAAGTGAAACTGCAATAAGATGTAGCTTCAGCCCAACCCTTTTTACTCTACAGGAACTCTTTCATGCCACGTTGCATTGTTTTCTTGTGTAGTTTTGGATTTAGATTTATATATTTATTTTCTTCATGTAACTTACAGACAAAAATAAATTCCAAATTCAAGTACGTTTAGCCGTATACAGCAACTGTTGACTGACTAAATTGAGACACAAGATGGCAAAGGAAACATACTGGACATAAAAAATAAATTGCTATGTTTGCCCACCCACACTAACAATCTGTTAGTGCCTAAAATGTTTGGAAATATTACAAAACAAAGAAAGAGAGTCTGTTGACTGCCTACTTTTATTAATCGCCCAGTTGTATCAGCACTTCCACCCTCCTGCAGAGTAGTGAAGTAGGTATTCGCTCAATTATTTAGCACTGTGTACTGAGCTACTGTACGTTTCGTTCCTCACTAAAGAGAAGACAGCAAGGACTACTGTGCATCAGCAGTCAGAGGATTCAAATTATTTCCCAAAGAGTTTGATAATAGAACAAAAAGACAAATGCCTGTTACCTTTCATTAAGTACACCTTACCTATTAGCTTGACTCTGCCTGATGTTATCAAATTGGGGTCATCTTTCTTCACATTGGTTATAGAATCGTCTACCAGCTCTTTGATGTGATCAATTCCTATAACCTTCCCCTTGGGACCTACCTGTGTAGCACAGAGGGAGGGGTGGTGCTCAGGTCACACAAGAATAACACAACATTACACATCTTTTTCATCTCATTTTCTGTTGATTGGTTGACAAACTCATTAATCAACCAGTCTAGTCAATCAGAATGCCACCAAAGAGAAATTGTATGTGTTTACCCGTCATGTGTGGCTCACCATTCGTGCGAAGCAAGCGGACAGGATCCCACTGCCGGAGCCGACGTCCAGAGCTTTGGCTCCCTCGTACAGCTGGTCGTGTAGAAGCTCCAGGGCGTAGGCGTGCTGGGCGGAGGGGATGTCAACAAGGAAACTGCATTACAACCCATCAGTCAGCATTCACATTGCATCTAGCACGGACTACGGCAAAGTGAATCCCACATCTGGGAGGTTCAACTAGCTGGCCAACGTCACTGCTCGTCTCTTCCTGTTCAGTCTGTCAGCATTACAAAGTGATCCGCTCTTATCATTTTCCAGGTTGTTGTCAGCCGCACATTACAGCGATTTGACGAAGCTAACATGCCAGCAATGAACACAAATACATTAAATTGCTTAGATTTGGTTAACTGCAATTGTAATCCACTAAAAACATTTGATTTGGAATAGAGTTCCGATAGTTTGTATGTGTTGTATGAGTGCCTCTCTTCGTTATCTACTGAATGATTTGATTGGGAGCAAGCTTTGTGTGCGATTCGCAGGAAACGTTTTTAAAGTCATACCATGTGTGGGGCGCTGATGGTTGCTTGATAGCCTTTTGGTGAAAAGAGAGGCAGAGATTTGGTAAGTTCATCCCTCTGGTATCAGACTGTGCTGACATGCATGATCGATTACAGGAGTGAGACGTACCTATTGATTGTGGCGAGTCCATGTATGGATTACACCTAGAGAAATGGGCTCGGTCTGTGTTCAGCATGACTTCATAGACCTTGTCGGACTTAATAATGCCATTTTCTGGGGATGCAGAAGAGTTTGTGTTACTGTGCATTATGGAAAGAGGAGCATGTGCAAACAAAAGGCAGGAATATATTACATAATTGTGCTGCAGATTTAAATAGAAACACATAAAAGAAAAAATAACACACAGGCGAGGACAAAGTAAAATCTGGGATATTAGGCATTGTACAACCAATTAGTGAGAATTATGGTTATGAGGCCATATACTATAAGAATTTGTCAACCATCAACCGTTGCTATCTTTTTCAAATCAGTGAGCGGGACTGATTTAATGTACAATTAAATTTGTATATGATTTTTGTGTTAATGTGAGGATGTGCTTTAATTTATCAGGTTTGTAATTCACTTGATTAACCAAAACCAGAAGTCCCTGTCTGATTTTTTAACAACTGCTCAATTGGTTTCCCAGAACATGTACAATATCATGATATACGTATATCGATATTGTGATATAACCTGACATATGTCGTGATAGAGGAGTTTACCCATGTCACCATCACTATAGCAATGGTTCATATAGAGGGGAAAAATTAACAGTATAAATCTGTGGTGTTGGTGTCTTCAGAATAATCCCTCATAACAGGTTCGTGTAGCAGCTGGTGCCAAAGGCAGGAAGAGCCAACAGCAGCCGGCGCTGCTCTCATTACCAACTCCACTCACCCTCTGAGCTATGTACCACTTTAGGATACATTACAAATAAACCATACAAGCTGCCAGATGGACACGTACTAGTGGAGTCTGAAGTTAAAATAACCCATACAGACCTAATCAGAATTCAAAATTGTCTTTGCAAGCCCCAGGTTAAGCAAACCAACTGCATAATCGTTCTATGCTATAAACCCACTTGGAGGCGCATATCATTTTCATTCAACACATAAGAGGGTGCTGAACTTTAGTAATTCATGAGACAGTCAAGGTTTCACACAAATGCAACTGGGTGAACTATTTCCTGCCTGTAGTGACCAACCCTGAGCAGTGATCAGGAGGACACAGACAATAAAAAAAAAAAAGAGGCATGAATTAGCATTCATCCTGAGTGTGACCTGCTTAAATCCAGCTTATGCAAACTGAGGGTTAAATTTAAGACATCCGTGTGTCTAAATGGGTCAGTGTCTGGTTAGGCGTTCACTCGGCAGGAGCAGAAAATCAAAGTAATGACCACTTAGAAGAATATGAACATTTGACTTAACACCTACATGGTAGCCAATTAAAAGGTTTTAACTTGAATGCACGTCCTTATACTAATGCTGGAAAAAGAAAGGAAGAAACGGATTTGCGTAATTGGCAGAATACATAAGGGGATGCTAACAAGCCTTTTCGTGGAAGGCAAATTTTCCTGCATCTCGTCGTGCAGAGCTTTGCATACTGAGGAGCTGGTTTCAACTTCCTGATGTGCTAGATGCGTTTTCATTTCACCATGCAGGGCATGTGGCCAATAATACACTGAGATATGGAATCACACATCCCAACTGCCCCAGAAAGATAGACACAGAATAATGGGCAAACTGTGGCATGACTGGCCACAGCTTTTGGCCAATTGCTCGCAGCTGAAATGTCTGTCACGGGGCTATGCTGGACTGCACATAGCATTAGTCTCCCCGGTCGACACTTTGTATATTGACCGCGGACTTGCACACCTCAACACTCAAGTCTTCACATTGCCACCACGTTTCATGTCGTTTCACATGTCAGATCGGCGCTTGCGTGTTGCTGCAGTGGCGGTCAAACACCGACTTTCACTGTGGCATTCACGGCATCGATTATAGCGGACTTAGCACCTGCTAGCAGCCGTGCAGCTGGCTAGCACACTCTGAGTCACTGCTCTTTTCTTTTTCTTTTTTTTTTTTGCAGCCACTATATCGTATAACTTAACAACTAAGCTAACTGCCGCTGTGGGCACAGCATGCTGCCATTTTCAGCCGCCCACTAACAACGGCACTGTTGAAACTAGCCTCACATTTCCAGCTGCCAGTGTCATTCAAATGTAAATGTGAAGTGACTGGTACGGAGGCATATAGCATCAGTGAATGTGGGCAGGGCACTTAGCTAGCTAGCTAGCTAGCTAGCAGCGCTGCTATTGCTAGCTACAACGTGCCAAATGACGCACATAGAGCTAGCAGGCTAGGTTACCCTGACGCTAAACTGAAGCTGCACACATAACCTGTGAGGTAATTTCTGTATTTGTTGTTATCTTGTTTTTTTGTTTGTTTTTTTTCGCAGCAACGACGGAGGCATGCGTCTGCTCCGCGGCGTAAACAGTGGTTCGGAAAAGGGGGTGGAGAGAGCGGTAACGCTAGGTCAACAACAACATAGCACATAGCTTAGCAACCAAGCTAGCAAGCAAGCTAACCGCTCCCCGTGCGCGTTAACCTCCAAACCAAAGCGCTTCTTTCGCGCGAGCTGATCGCGAAGGCGCCGCCGCCGCACAAAACATTTGCACTTACTGCGGAGGTTGTTAACAAGCTCTGCGTGGCTGGCTCCTCCGGATTTCCAGGCCATTATTAAACAGACTTTGCGGAGCAAGTAGACAGCAGCTGTCAGTGCCGCGCCTGCGCCAACTGTTTTGCCGAGGAAGCTGACGAGCTCCAGAGCAGACGGCGGAGCGGCGGCTACGTCACGAGGCATCCAAAGCGGTTTTTTACTGCACGCGCCCCGACGCGGAGCGGTGTCATTCCACGCAAATATTATCTGGGTTTGTTTTTTTTTTTTGTTTTTTTTTAGATGCACGCCTCGGTCGAGGTTAATTGCACAGGGAGACCGCCACGTTCGAAGGTCGGTGCGTGGTCAGATTTTGCCGCAGTAACATAAGACGGCGGCCGCTAAGTGCAGCGCGACGCTGCTGTTGTTGTCGGTCGCATGTGAGGCGAAAGTCGCCAAATTTGATCGCTTGTACTTGCCGGGCCGCCGTAGTTTTACGTAAAGCGGCAGTAGCAGGCGCGGAAACACCTCGGCGCTCCCCTCGTGAATGCTAAGCTAACGCCAGCGATCGGGTCAGTGACTTAAAAAGCGGACGAGACGGTTTCCCTTTCAATGGAGAGCACCAACGCCAAGTACGTGTCCCAGAAGATCAGCAAGACCAGATGGCGACCGGTGTCGCATTCGTCTCTGCAGCAGCCGGACGTGTTTGCGACGGGCTCGTGGGACAACGAGGTCGGCAAGTGTTCAGCTAACGTTAATATGTTTCATCGTCGGGACGAGGTCGCCGAACTGTAGAGGAGAATCTCGGAATTAAATCATTATTAAAATTGGACTTAATAATAACGAGGCGGGGCGCGGGGGGTGGGGGGGGGGGGGGGGGGGGGGGGGGGGGGGGTTAGATGGTGCCTGCATGGGGATGAAAA